>PVJH01023824.1:0-34151 GCA_004026705.1 Nesogale talazaci
TGGACCCAAAGTCTATTTTTGATATTCCCTGGGGACTTCTTTGCTCTGTTCCCTTTGCCCCTCTCTTACACACACTTAGCATTTCGTCCCAGTGTGGTGGGGTCATATGGGCAAAACTCCTGCCCTTTGTTTCCTGGGCTGTCTTTTGGTGGGGCTGGCCCTGTGGTCTTCTCTGTGCTTTGGCTACTCTGAGCAGGAATATCAACCTCAGGGCTTGGTGGACCAGAATGTGTTCCCCACTCCTCTTCCCCCTTCATTTGCTCCTCTGTGTTCTGATCAGACATGTCCCTCTCCCTGAATTGTATCATTAGTGCTGTCCTCCGAACTGAAGTTTTCTGTGGGGAGGGGGAGTTTTTCTTGATTTTCAAGACTTTGAAGAGATCTTGTGCAGCAGATGGACTTCATGTCATTTGATCTCTTGACTGCTGCTTCTATGAGCATTGATTGTATATCCAAGCAAGATGAAATCCTTGACAATTTCAGTCTTTTATCTATTTATTAACAAGTTGCATACTGGTATAATTGTGATTTTCCTATTATTAAGTGTCATTTTCAGGTCACGAATGCATAGGATATCAAACTTTATGAGTCCAATTTCACTTCTTATCACTTCCAACTTTCATAGATTCATACTTCGCACATTCCAGATTATGATCATTAGCAGATATTTGCAAGTTTCTTCATAACTCATGCCCCATCAGCCAATGAAGATCCCATAGGCTCCCCTCACAGAGTTTATCCTACTTTCTTCCACCTGGTTGACTCTACTGTGTGAAAGCAGCTCCTCAGCAGTCCCAGGTCAGCGCCTTCCACGTTGTCTCTGAAAATGGCCTGCTTCCATTCATTAGCCCTTTAACAATGGTTTGAGCAAAAAGGATAAAACTACTTCAGTCATAAATTGATCACATGTGCAATCAATGTGCATTGTTAGTCATTGGGGATTGGAAATGCAAAAGTTGGAAACAAAGAGCAAGGACAGTGATTGGAAGATATGGATTTAGTGATAGAAATAAAGCTGATATGATATAGTTTTTGAGATGGCATTGCAAATAGCTTTCAACAAAACATGTAATATACAGAAATCAAATTGACTACATCTGTGTGAAGAAATTACAGAGAAGCTCAATATCACCAACTAAAGCCAGATTAGAGACTGACTTTGGAACAGGCCATCAGTTGTTCATAAGTATGTATAGATTAAAGCTGAAGATAATCATTAGAGCTGAAATTCAAAATTGGGCATAGACCACCTGAATTCAGAAACATCTCAAAAACAAATTTGACACCTTGAACACTAATTACAAAAGACCTGATGAGTTGTGGGAAGACATCAAGAATATCATTCATGAAGAAAGCAAAAGGTCATTAAAAACACAGGAATGTAAGAAAAGTTCAAAGTGTATGTCAGAAGAGATTCTGAGACTTGCTTTTAATCAGAAAGTAGCTAATGTAAATGGAAGAAATTTTGAAGTCAAACAGCTGAGAGAAAATTTCAAAGGCAGCTTGACAAGACAAAGTAAAATATTATAATAAAATATTCAAAGACTTAGAGTTAGAAAACCACAAAGAACGAATACATTTAACATATTTTAAAAAGAAAGAAAATAAGAAAAATTAGGTATCCACTAACATCTGCTTGCCACCTTCATATCTGTCACGAAAACCATCATTTTCAACCACTGTTCTTCTTTGTTTCTAGGTTTTTGGTTCCTACTACCAATAATTATAAGTGCATCCTGATGGCATGTGTGATTAATTTCAGACTGAAGAAGTTGGTAGAATTTCTTTGTCACTAGCTTTAGTGGTTGATGTGTAAATTTGAATATTAGTTGTATTAACTGGATTAGCTTTAATGTATGAATGTGTATACATGTAATTCTATAATACAGTGTTGTATTTAAAAGGAATAGAAAGGGAGAACCAACTTCAGGCATCTACATGTAGCCTCCTCTCTGGGGCACGAACAACAGGGAAGTGAGTGTTGGGACACATTATACAATGTACAGGATGAAAAAATAATTTGTAAATTACTAAGGGTTCAAGGGGAAGGGGGGAAGAAGGGTAATATAGGGAGCTGATAATGGGGGCCTAGAGGGATGGAGAATGTTTTGAGAGTGATGATGACAATGGGTGTGTAAAAGTGGCCTGCATACAACTGATGTTGTTAGGGATTGTGATGGGAGTTGTAGGGGCCCCCCCAATAAAATGATTCATTAAAAAAAGGGGGGGAGGTGAAAGTGGAGGTGTTTTTGTTTGTTTGTTTTTTAAAGAGGAGCTTGTACCAAGGGCTCAAGTGAAAAATGTTGGGAAATGTATGTGGAAACATGGGTGCAAGTGTGCTTGATACAAATTATGTATTGAATGTTGTAGTAGCTGTAAGAGCCCCCAATAAAATTTTTAAAAAAATGAAAAAAGCTGTAAGAGCACCCAATAAAACAATTTTAAAATAGAGAATGAAAGAAAATGTTTTAGAAATGATGATGGTAATGTATGTACTAATGTGTTTGATACAATTGATGTATGCATTGCTATAAGGAAACCACAATAAAAAAGAACCCCCAATTTAAAAAAAATGCACTTAAAAAAAAGTATATCTTAACTGTATCATTCATGCCTAACATAGAAAACCATGGGAGTATCTGATTTCAAATGGCCAATACTAGTCCACCATAAATCACAAATACCCAGGATGTGGAGTTTATGCATTCCACTTCATTATTTATGACTTCAAAATTCCCTAATTTTTTCTTCCTACATTGCGTGTTCTGACTATTAATAGATGTTTGCAACATTTTCCTCTCATTTTGAGTCTTGCCACATCAGAAAATGAAGGTTCAAAAAAACCTGCTTCAACTGTATCATTATTATGGCTTCTACTTTGAGAAGGCTTTTTTTCTTCTGTCATTTTTTTTAGGGTTAAAAAATAAAGCAACTTTATTATTAACTTATTTCAACAGGAAAAGTTGCCCAGAACCACGCTGCGCATTTCCGTCGGCAGCAGGCAGCAGGTGCAGGAGGAGGGCGTCGATGGAGGTAGGCCTCGGATAGTCTTCCTGCTTCCTAGCAGACGGGAGCCCAGAGAAGGGTCCAGGTTCCGTCCATTCGGCTGAGAAAGGCCCGAGACCACCCTAGCCAGGAGGGCCGAGACAACAGTCAAAGGACCATCTGCGATGAAATAGAAGGGGCACAGATGAGACCCCGCAAGGCTGCCATGACCAGGGGGCGTCGGGGCCTGAGGATCCTGTGGCTAGGACATCACCACCGCCTGGACAACATAAAGCTCTCGCCATCTGTTTGGGAGACTCGGAACTCTGGGAATTGGCGAACTGATGAAGGAGCAGTAGACAGCAACCCCCGCACCCCATGGCAGCCCCATGGCAGCCGGCGCAGGAGGCCACCGCACAGGTTCCTGTCCACGGTCGTCCAGGGCCGGGCCTTGCTCGATCGCTCCCTTGCGGAGGTCACAACCACAGCACATTGCTTGGCTTCCCTGTGCCGACACATTGTTCGCAGAGTGCGGCCTGGTTCGCACCTCTTCCGGCGTGGCGGCAGTCGTCTCCCTTGTTCTTCATATTTAACAGCCTTCTGACCTGCGATGCTCAGGTTTCTGGCACTGTCCTGCTGCTATTCATAATGTTTTTAGTTTATGTGACAATGTTCCATTGTTTTTCTTTCTGGTTTTGGTGACTTCCTTTGAAGTGGACAGCCTATTCTTTCATCCGTTTGTACTTAATCTGGGAGTTCTGCTAAAAGTTCACTTTGAAAATCCTTCTGGAAGTATTTGAGCCACAGGCGACTCTGGCTCCGGCAACACAGTAAAGCCTAAGCCACCGCAGCATGACAAAGGGAAAGAGATATAATTAATGGGGAATGAGATGCTGGGGAGAGTTGAGGATATTTGAACGGCTTCTAAAATAATATACACGAGATTTTGTATCTGCAAATACTAGTTAGAATTTTTGTGCACTGACTTGCTTTTGTTTTATTCATTATTTTTTGGTTGTTTGAAAGACAGAATAGTTGGTCGTATGCAACTGGATCTAAACATTTGAACACTTCATAAATGAAACAAAGAAACTGAGACATTCATGTTTAATTCTATGTGAAGTCCTGGTATTACAAATGGTCAGGTTGCTATTAGTGTGTTCTTTTCTTTTTTCTCTGACCAAACTCTCCAAAATAAAATGTAGTAGGTTCTGCAACAACATACCAGCTTTGTTGTTATTACTTATCAAGAAGTAAAAATCTTATGAAATAACAAAACAGCCTTGCTGCTATTTCCTTCTACCAACTCCCACCCTTTGCCACTCCCTAGGTGCGGGTGGAAGAACCCTTTGGAGTCCTCACACACTGGAGAGAGAGATGGGCAGGCCTGCCTCCTGAGGCAACTTTGGTCGGGATGGAAACTACACATCTCTCTACTATTAATGGAGTGTTTTAGATTTGGATGGCACCCAAATCGCCATATTATGTATATGTTGTGGTTGTCCATTCCTATCGAGATTTGCAGCCTTGAAAATCCAGAGGGGCAATTTTACCTTGTCCTAGAGTGTCACTCTGAGGTAGCTGGGCCTGCATTTCTGAATTGGAGTGGTTTCTATGCTGTTTCCAGTTTAAAGATTAACTGACTTAAGTCTATAGTTTTCAAGTAAATAGAAATATCAATTATTTTCAACTGCTTGAGGAAATGATTCCAGGTTAAAAACAATGAAACCTATTGTGCTCAGCTTGATTTGAACACAGAGACACCACATCGGACCGTACACAACTGTCTCATTAGGTCCCCTGGGAAGGAGTCAAGTGGGCTTAAGCTGCTGCTGCTGCTAGCAGTGGAGCAGGTGATATTTGTGCAATCAGGTTGCATTTGAATTAAATCAAGATTATTTTGCTGCTTTTATCTCTGTCAAACTTTCAAGTTACCCTATTTAAATGTTATATTAAATGTAATTATAACAATACAAAAAGCAGGTGTCTGACATTCTTACTTTAAACGTTCAAATTTTGTTGCAAGTAAGACCTGATGATTGTATGCCACTGAGCTGCTGTTTCTTCTTTTTTTTTTTTGGAGCTTCTTTTTCAATACTTTTAATTCTTATGCTGAGCACTCAGGATTAAATTTGATTAGTGCCGCACCTCTCCCACATCCTTTTGGGCAATAATTGTATCTGTTCTGGGCTACCTCCTTTGCCCCCACTTGTGCAATGTAAAGATCGCATGCATTCTAACTTTCATGGCAAAGTCCAAAGCGTTACAGACAAGATGCAGAATATAACAGGAATATTAGTAAGGGTGTTATAAATTTTGTTCTTTTCCTTTCATATAGATTCTTACAGCCTCAAAAGGCATATGAATTCATATATATGTATATATATATATATATAAACAATGAGGTCTCTGTGAAATTATCTGCTGAAATCATATAAAATATGTTGCATATCTTTAAATAAGTGTAGCTCATATAATAAAAAATTTTAATAGATAACTTAAATGTAAATTTGCTACTTTTCTTTCAATTAGTATAAGTAATGCATAGATTTTTTCCTGTGTAGTTATTTTAGTTTTATTTTTTCTTATTTCTTCCTATCTATTTTATTGTTTTCAATATTTCTTTTAAAATTATATCCATACCCAAAGAAGATGATACTAGTTTTTGCAGGGAGACTGATGAGGTGGAAAGAAAATAGGGAGGGAGGGAGAAATAAAATAAAATTTTAAAGACATTCAAAGATACAAATTTATAGAGACACCCACTAGCCACTCACAGAGAGGATGAGAGATGGTTTCAGATGACTGTTAGTAAAATAGAAATGAAAAACAAAGAGATTGTTGAAAAATAAACTATCAGATCCACTAGACTAGTAGGATACTATACTATGTAGCATATTAAATAATGTTGATGCATATAGAAAAATAATATTTAACATAGGAGCATTTTTAAAGAATATATTACATTTTAGATATTATATTTTGTTCTTTTGAAAATCATTTTATTGGGGACTCTTACAATTTTTGTTACATAGCATACATCAATCTGAAATATTCATACATGGATTCCATCATTCTTTTTTTCCCCATCATTCTTTTCTAGACATTTACTTTCCATTGAGCCCTTGGGATCAGCTCCTCTTTTTTTTTTCACTCCCTTCTCCCTCACCTCCACCCTCGTGGCCCCCTGATAGACTGCTAATTATTTTCAAATCCCACACTGACTGCTGTCTCCCTTCCACTTTGGTTGTTGTTGTTCTTCCCCTTGGCTGGGGGTGTGTTTATCTTTTGTTCATTTGCATTTATTGACTAAAACAGTGAATATCTAATAAATAAAATAATTTGCATTACTTCTTGAAAAAAATAGAAACATTTTGCTATTCTCTGGAATAGCACCATTTTCAATAAAGTTCACTTTGTAAAATTTTGAGAATTGAAGGCAAAGACAAGAGAAAAGTGATTTTAAGTTCTTGAGAAACAATTTAATTTCCATAAGATATCCTGTAATTATCTTAACAAAATTCTGTTTCTTCCTCCATGGGCCTGGAAAATTTTTGAAGAGGAATATTTCACAGACACCTCTCTATGATCCTCCTGTAGAGGAACTGGTGGTTTTGAATTGATGACCTTGCACTTACCAGCCAAGAGTGTAATTGTGTTATCGGGACTCCTTAATTTATACCAGATGTATGATTTTATTGATGAAAAGCTTAGGTGTACCTAAGTACTGATGCATTTGAATATTACACTAATTGTACATTTAAAAGCCCTTTATCTTTTCATAAATGGTTGCTGCTATTAGATGTTTTTGAGTCTGCTAGGATGCATAGCAACTGTGGACAACAGAATGAACATTTTTCTACATCCTTGCCATTCTCCCAACAACTTCTGTCTTGGAACCCCTCCTTGTAGCCACTCTTAATCCATCCTGCAGGTCTTTTTTTCCCCTCCCTTTCATTTTCCAATCATGATATTTTTCTCTAGGGGCTGATCACTCCATATGAAATTTTTCTCTATTATGGTGCATGAGAGAAAGTTTCTTCATTTTTTCTTACAAGGAGCTTCCTGTCTAAATTAGTAAAGTTGTTTTTCTTTAATCTTAAATGATCAACAAATATATGTAGATGAGTACTTTCTTATCAAAGGAAAAATACAGTACTTGGGTTTAATTAAAGAGGAGAAACCAAAATCTGCCTTTCCTCCTACAAAAGTAAAACTTTTCTTTTAAAGTTAAATATTTACTTACTAAGAAAGTTTTTATAAGATTGAGAAGTTTTATTGAGCCAAATGTCTGGGAGAACTATACAATTGGGATTTTCTCAGATTGGATTTATACTGGGAAATAAATGTGAACTATATTGGATTCTCTGAAAGTCATGATTCAGCTCAGGTGAAGACTGTATACTACTACCATTTCCTCCTTTCCCTGAGTCAGCATCTATTGAAATTCCAACAAGCCGGGCTATTCACCTCTGTGCAGAAGTTGGCATAGGCTACAGCTAGCATTCTGCAACAGTTGAAGTCATTTTTCTTTGATAAAATCCATAAAGCCAAACTCTGTAATACTTCTTCTGGTGCAATTTTACTAGTGAAGCTAATTGCCATGTTACCATTGACATTCACCTTCGAGGAATGATTCTGGTACTCTCTGGTCCCAGTTTCTATCTGTGACCCTGATCAATTGGATAGTTGCAATTTAAACTCAAATTGAATTTCATACCGAACAAATTAAGCTGTCAGAGAAACTTTAGGCTCTCTAAATATCTCCCTGAGGTGCAGCCATGGGCTTCTAAGATAAGAAGAATTATGAAATTGTTTACTAGGAAATCCTTATGTCTGTACTTTTTCTATGGAAGTATGTTTTCTTAAAATGTTAGCTAAGGATGTCTCTGGCTTGGTTTAACTTATTATCTGAAATCTGAAAGAAGATGTAAAACTTTAATTGAGAAACTCCAAAGAGAGTGTTGTTTATCTACATTTTTGTTTTGAGGCTTATCTAAATGTTGTGGCATTACTGAGTCATTTCTCTTGAGAAGACCAAGCCAGGCTAACGACCAAAGCTCTGTGCACGATAAAACACCAGGCTGGATGATAAAAAGAATGAATGTGAGTTAAAATATTGTATGTATTATTTTGAAAGAACTTACATAAGACATATTGATATAAATTATGGAAATCATATTAATATTAATAATAGTAATATTAATATCATGCATTTCATCACTATTAGAAATATGTTTTAAAGATAATATGATAAATTCAGACAATTTTGAATCTAAATAAACTCTCCCTTTGGAATCATTATAATTCTCTTGCATTAAGTAAAACTTAGGTATGCATACCAGAAAAACATGGAATCCGACTCTCTCTTATTACATTTGCATTATGGTCATGGTTCAGCTAAAAAAAAATACAATCTAAGCTTTGTGTGGGTGGTTAATAGACTATATAAAAATAGCTAAAAGTTCTAAAAAAGCAATAAATCTGACAATATAACTCATCAGTGGACTACCTTTTCTAATTATAAAACAACATGTAGGAGGAATTTTGATGATATGCCACAGAGTTATATTAAAATTTTTATTTGAATATGTTTTAAGTATAAGAATGGATGTCAGGTTAAGTTGTGATAATTAAAATTCTATAAATGATCAAAAACTAAAAGTTGCTAAAACTAATTATTTATTTAGCTGTTGTTAGGTTTGGTCAAGTTAGTTCTTACTCATAAGAACCCTCTGTCCCATAGAGTAGAGACCCAAAGCTCATCAGTAGTCAATTGGACACCCCTTGTCAGAAGGGCCACAAGGAAGAGAAGAGCCAGTATGGGTGCAGTATAGCATCAAGGAAACACACACCTTCCTCTAGTTCTATCGTTCTCAAACTTCTGAGTGCTGACAACCTTTTATATAGTTCTTCATGTGGTGGTGAGCACCAATCATAAAATTCTTTTGTTGCTACTTCATAACTGTGATTTTGCTACTTTTATGAATTGGTTGACCCTGGTGAAAGGGCAATTAACTCCCAAAAGGGTCACAACCACAGGTTGAGAGCCCTGGTTTAGTTCTTTAATGCTTCCTCCCCTCCCCATTACCATGACCCCAATTCTATCTTACAAATCTGGGTAGACCAGAACAGATAAGAGCTCACAGTTTAGGGAATTCAGCTTAGGAATCCAGCTTAGGAAACTCCTCCAGACCAATAAAGGCAGCAGTGATACAGAGGGAGAGTAAGGAGGAACTGATCACAATGGTCAACGCATGGACAATCTCCCAGGGGTACAGGGAGCAGAAAAGTGGGTAAAATGAGACAGAAGTCGGTGTAAGCCATGGGGGAAAAAAAGATAAATTATCAAGAGAACATGAGGAAGGGTGGGCGGGGGAGGAGCTGATGCAAGTAATTCAAGAAGAAAGCAAATATTTTGATAAAGATGATGACACCAGATGTGGCAGTCATATGCTTATGTTAATTTATGATTGAAATGTAGGGGTGGAGTCTAGCCTGTTAATCTGGAGATAGCCATTGAGTAGTCAATGAGGCCTCTATGTGGGCATAGCTTTCTCCTGAGACTTCTGGGAAATCTCGTAATATTTCCCTTGTGAAGAGGAGAAGCTATCTTCCCCAGTTGTAGGGAGTTAATCTGAGAGACAATGAATCATGGACAGGACAAGATGGCAGCATCCGAAAGGCTGGAGATGCCGGCGGAGAGACCACATGGGTTTGCCCTGATGGAGCCAGACCTCTGAAGCTGGGGCAGCCACATGGAGACCTCTGCCAGCGATAAGTTGCTTCTGCTGTTGATGGACCTTGAGCCCTGGAAGTGAGGAGCCATCTGAAGACCCCTGACAGTGCCGATTCTGCACCCACTGACCTGTGACTTTGTGAGTCGGAAGAAGACTTTATAGAGTGATTTCAGGCATATGGGTTAATATCGGACTTAAGACTTTGAACTGGGCTGGGCTCAATGTCCTATTCCTCTAGTATATAAACCTTTTCCCTATATCTATAAGTCTATCTGTGAAATTTGTTCCTCTAGTCTATCCGGACTAACACACCATATGTACAGATGTGTTTGACACAATGGATATATATCTATATATATGGATTGCAATAAAAACTAGTAAAAAAGCCCCAATAAAATAAATAAAATAAAATAAGGCATAAATAATATGTTTTAGTTTTAATCTTTTGAAAAAGCTTGCCTCACTCTCCAGAGATCCTATAATATTTAGAATAAAGACAGAGTTATTACAATCCAGTCACATTATAATACTGGTAATTAAAAGAAGTGGTATTAAAAAAGTAAGAGCAAGGGAACAACAAGTTATCCAAAGTTGATGGTAAAAAGGGTCTAGGAGAATTGATAGGGCTTGATCAAGAACATTATAACTAAGAGAAATTACTGAAACCCAAACGAAGGCTGAACATGATAGTGGGATAAGAGGAAAGTAAAAGGAAACAGAGGAAAGAACTAGGAGGCAAAGGGCCTTTTTAGATGTCTAAATAAAGGTGTGTATATATATATATATATATATATATATATATATATATCAGGAAACTATATGCATATATTTATAAGTTTAGTATCAAGGTAGCAAATGGTCATTCAGCCTCCATACTTTGTTCTATAAATTGGCATTCCATGATGCTTACCTTCCTGACACGATCACTGAAGACAAAGCGAGTGCATAGCAAATATGGTGAAGAAAGCTGATAGTGCCCAGCTATCAAAAGATATAGCATCTGGAGTCTTAAGAGCTTGAAGATAAACAAGTGAACAGCTAGCTCAAAAGCAACAAAGTCTACATGGAAAAAGCATACCAGCCTGTGTGATCACGTGGTGAGAAAGGGATCAGGGATAAGGCATCAAAGAACAAAAATTTATGTCATTGTGGGCTCACCTTCCTCAAAAGATCCCTGAAGACAAAAGTGTGCATAAGCAAATGTGGTGATGAAAGCTTATGTTGCCCAGCTATCAAAAGATACAAGGTCTGGGGTCTTAAAGGCTTGAAGGTAAACAAGTGACAATCTAGTTCAGAAGCAACAAAGTCCATGTGGAAGAAACATACCAGCCTATGTGATCATGAGGTGTCAAATGTATCAAGTGGCAGGCATCAAAGAACAAAAATCAAATCATTGTTAATTAGGGCAAGTGTAGAGAGGGAATCCAAGAGACATCTGTAAGCAACTGGACATCCCCTTACAGAAGGATCATAGGAGGAGATGAACCTGTCAGGGTGAAGTATAGTAAAAATGGATCATGCAACTTCCCTCTAGTTCTTAAATGCTTCCTCCTCCACACCCATGTCACTGTCATGATTCCAATTCTACCTTATAAATGCAGCTAGACCAGAGAATGTACACTGGCACCAAGTGGAACTGGAAACACAGGGTTTCCAGAGCACATGGATCCTTACAGGACCAGTGCTGAGAGTGGCAACACTGGGAGGTTGGAGGGTGTGGTAGAAAGGGGGAACTGATTCCAAGGATTTGCATATAACCTCCTCCCTGGGGTATGGACAACAGAAAAATAGGTAAAGGGATATGTTCAACAGTGTAAGGTATGAAAAATAACAACGATTTATAAATTATCAGAATTCATGAGCGAGGGGTGAGGAGGGAAGGAGGGGAAAATACATTACTATCAAGAGCTCAAATTGAAAGCAAATTTTTTGAGAATGATGATAAATTTACAAATGTGCTTGACAAAATGGATGGATATATGGATTGTGATAAGAATTGTATGAGCCCCGCCCCCCATAATGTGTAAATACTGACACAAAGTATGTATGTGTGAATTATAATTAGAGCTGTATGGCCCCCCAATAAAATGAATTTTTAAAAAAAATAACATTTCTATTCTATTTTATAGAGTCACTATCAGTAGAAGGATCCAATTACAGTTTATACTCATATCTATATTTACACTTAAATATATTATATAAATATTTGTAATACATAATATTTATATATATACTAGTATATATTCTATATGTATTGATTGGATTAAGCCAACAATTGCTCAAGAAAAATAGAATAGAAATACTTTGTTTTATATATATACATGTGTGTGTCTTTATGTAATAATAGATGTCAACACTACTGCCACTGTAAATTTTTAATCCATGTGAATTATATTTTAAGTATTGGAAACATCTTTTCTTTTCCACAATTATATAATTATTTCATATTTTATTAACTCATTAATAATTGTGATTGAATCCCAGTCAGATATTCTAATTTATCATTTGTTAGATAATTAAGTGGTTGGATAATATATGTTTATTATCTATGGTAATAATGTAATGTCAAAAAATTTTAAAAAACCAAAAGCCTTAAACTATATATATATATTTTTTTAAATATTTCTCAATATGACTATTTTCATTCCCTTTTCTAATAGTAACTAGCTGCCTTTCATTTTATTTCATATAAAATGGAAGTATTATAAGAAAGTTTTTTATTCTCTTTTGAATTTCTTGGAACCATTTTCTTATCCTTTCAGTTCTACTAAAATGAGAATGGCATATCATATTTATAATCTAATATATCTATATTTTAAAGTGCTACTAGATTTCCTATGACTTGAAAAATCAAAACTAAACAATAAAAACTTTATGCCTTGATGTACTAGCTGTTCTTCAAAATTTGAGATTTAATGAAGGAAAAGTTTCTGAATTTGATTCTTAATTAGAAAAAGTATGGAAAAAGCATATTACCTTTTCCCTATTCATATTGACACCTTGATTATGTTCCTTCATAAAATAGTCACACATGGTAGGTCAAAAGCACTCTGTATGAAGTTATTATTACTAAACGTCACTGACTTCAATCAGTGCGTAGAGGTGAACACGCCTCTTTGGAAGGTGGCCTCCAAACAGCTGGCCTCTTCTTTGCACGCCACATTGAGTCCATTGTGGTCCAAGGTACCATTTTATTTTGAAAAGCCAGTGCCATTGACTCAATTGTGAATGCTAGTTGCTCTGATGGACAGAATAGAAACTCCTTGTGATAATTTGGTATTGAGGCTTGTTTTGCTTTGTTTTTCTCCCCTTTAAATTTTTTTATTTCTTATTTTATTTTTTATTTTTGGGCATCACTGCCCTCTGGTGATCATGGGAGTTAGCCAGCGCTGCTCCTGAGACCCTCCACTGAATTTGAACCTCCAAGCCCGCAGGGCCGCAGTCCCGCACTCAACCACTTACACCACTGGGACTCAGCCCAGAAAAATTTTAAAAATATTTAAATTTTTTCACATGCTATATGGTTTTGGTTTTAATTATAGATATTATGAATAGTAAATTACATGAATTCAGCATGCTCTATAGACATTCCACTGAAACACTGTTGAAGTTAGTTTTGCTGCTCATTAATTTAATGGCCAAGTACTTAGCTGCTTAACCACAGCTGGTGGTTAAAGACCCTCTAGCTTCTCTGTGGAAGGATCTTGTGATGTAATCGTCTCCTGTAAACATTAGCAAAGCCAAAAAAAAAAAAAAAAAGGTGCCTGTCCATTCATTTCTGACTCATAGAGACTCTATAGCAAGTAGAAATTGTCTCAAAGATTTAAAATTATAATCCCCAGAGGTTTAAATTATTATATATTTTTTTGTTTTTGTTTTTTGGGGGCATCACTGCTCTCCGGTGGTGGGAGTAGGAGGCCCAGCCCCGCTGCTGGAATTGAACCTCTGTCCCAGTGGGCCGCAGTCCAGCGCACAACCACTACGCCACTGGGGCTCAGCCCCGGTTTAAATTATTAAATGTTTTAAATAATTTTTCAAGAATGCTTCTTGAGAAGCAGACAGCTACATATTGCTCAGAAATTATGTGCTAGCAAATTCAACACTAGGCTTTTGGGTGAAAAATTGAGCTCTGAGTTCCAGGGCTCCTTCCTTTCTCCTTTGGTAGGTCTTCTTTGTCACTTGTGATCATTGTAAGAAGGAATCCACCTAATTACAGCTCGACATCTAGATGACAGAGTTCATCACAACAAACTTCCTTTAAATTTACCAACTTCCTGTCTCAATTTGTCTTATACATACTTGGACCAAGACTGAGTGAGTGACAAAATAATTTTTAAACAGAATTTGGAATTTCTAACTCTGGCTCTTCCTTTCTGGGAAAGAAATATTCATATTATTTTCCAAGTACCAAAGCTTCCTTGAATTTCTGCACCCTCTTTCTTCTGAAAAAAGATACTTTCCTTGTTGTTAGTTTGCTTTTAAGCTACTGCTATAATGTTAAAGTTTGGGGGATTATTTTGTTATAGATATATCTCTTGTAAGTTATATATAATTAAGACTAGAATGTCTAGCTATATTTTAAATTAATTTTCTTTTGATAAATGAATTAATCTCTGATTTTTATTAACGATCTCAAATTTGTCACATTAATGTTGACTATAAATACAGTATTTAGTGCAATATTAGCCCTACTTGTCTTTCCTATGCAATCAATTTCTGTTATTTTTATTCATCATGTGATTTTGCAAGTTTTGTATCATTATTAACCACTTGTCTTTGTCTTTGCATTATGTTTTAATGTTGTGCGTTAGTATGTTTCACTTAATTTCTTATATCAGGTTTATTCTACAAAGTTAATTCTATCCACATATTGGCTTTATAATAATCTGTGAGTTTATTTTCTTTACTTTATACTCATCTCACATTTTCACTGGTACCATCTCTACACATTTTTCTTTTCTTTTTTTTCTTTTTTATTTTAATGATTTTAGTGGGGGCTCTTACAACTTATAACATTCAATACATCATTTGTATCAAGCGTATTTGTACACATGTTGCCATATTCACTTCCTAATATTTTCTTCTTGAGCCCTTGGCATCCACATTGCTTTTTTTTTTTTTTTTTGGACTTACTCTTGAGTCCCCTGAACTTCTTTTCTTTTTTTTTTTTAATTAAAAATTATTTTACTACGGACTCGTACATCGTTTTTCCAATACATAAATAAATATACTGTGCCAAGCACATTCCCAAACATCTTTCTCCAAACATCTGCCATTTCCAACCCCTCCCCTCTTCCCCTGCTCTCCCTGTACCTTCAACCCTCAATACTTTATACATTATTATTATTCTGTGGTATCTTACCCTGCCCAACACCTCCCTCAGCCCACTTCCCTGATATCCATCCTCCAGACAGGAGGTCATATGTAGATCCTTGCAGTTGGTTCCGTCTCTACCCCACCTTCTCTCCACCCATCCAGTAGTTCCAATCTAACCACCGGCCCCAAGGGGCTCACCCATCCTGGTTTCCCCAAATCTCCAGCTCCCCTCTCCACTAGTGTGCCTTCTCCAGTCCATCTGGATTTACAAGGTAGAGTTGGGACCATGATGGTTGGAGGGGAGGAAGGCTTAAGGAACTAGAGGAAACTTGTATGCATCATCACTGCCGGGCTGCACCTTGACTAGTCTGTCTCCTCTCCGTGGCTCCCCTGTAAATTACCCACCAGTGGGCCTTAGGTCCCCACACTGCTCTTCCCCTCACTCGTAATGAAGTGATTCCTGTTCTTTGATACACGATACCTGCTCCCTTTGGCCCCTCTTGATCACACTTGCTTGTGTGCTTCTTCCATAAGGATTTTGCTGTCTCTGTGCTGAATGGCAACTCGGTTATCTCCAAGTCTTTGAGACTCTAGACATTCAATCATTTCTTCTGCTCTGTTTGTCTCTGTATATATTTGTCTTCAGCGATATTGGGGGTCAATTGGTCCATTGATTTTGATTTTTGTTTCTTTGATGACTGATGCCTGATTGTTTCAGCACCTCATGATCTCTCAGGCAAGTAACGCTTCTTTTATGATAGCTTTTCTTGCTCCTGAGCTAGATGGCTGCTTGTTTATGTTCAAGTCTTTAAGACCCCAGATGCTATATCTTTTGATAGCTGGGCATCATGAGCTTTCTTCACCACTCTTTCTCATGCTCCCACATGTCCTCAGTGGGCACCTTGAGGATATGTACACACAGTGATATGTGTTTTTGTTTTATCTCGCAGCCCCCCCCACCCCACCACCATTTGATGTCTATTGCCTAAACCTTTCAGCACCGTGTGGCCACACTGGCTGCTGTGCTTCTTCTGTTTGTGTGTGGTCTCTTCTCAAGTAGATGGTCTATTGTTTATCTTCAGGCTTTTTAGACCCCAGACAATATATCCTTTGATGGCTGGGCACCATCAGCTTTCTTCACCACATTTGCTTGTGCACCCATTTTACTTCAGTGATCATGTTGGGCCAGAGAGTTTCAAGGAATACCAGAGTCATAGAACAAAGTGTTCTTGCCTTGAGGGAGCACCAGGGTGAGGGTCCAAGGTCAACTTGCTGCCCTAATATTTGGCCTATAGATATGTTCTTAAATTTATTCCCACCTAATAACAGATAGTTGCATTTATGTATGGACATACCTATGTTAGACCTCTGCAAATGTCCTTTGCCTTCTAGCTCTTTCCTTTATTTCCTTCCATCTCCCTCCTGTCCCACCATCTTGTTCCACCTGTGTTGGCGTTTCAGTGTTTCCTCATAGATTGATTGCCCTTGCTTAATCCCTACCAGGTCTCCCACACCCTCCTTTCCATCGATTCCAGACCATTTGTTGCTCCTTCACCCCCGTCCATGTGTTTGTCTATACCTCTTTCTCCTCTCCTCTCTCGTGCCCCCAGGAATCATTGTTTGACCAGTCCTTTCTGTGGCACATTGGGTCTCCAGAGGGATATATTCCTATGAGCATTATGTGTCAGCGTGGAGCTTGGACCAGCTCTCTTCCTCTTCCTCCCTGCTTGTCTTTATCCCTGTGGGTGTGGAATGCTGTCCCCTCTCCCCTCTGCCACGCCCACTCCTAGGGATGGAGTTCATCTGACTCTGGTTGCATCCGGCTGTGCAGCTCTCTCTTTTCTTGCATCCTTCTATGCACCCACGCTGTCTTATGGTTTGGTGCTTCATGGTATGAACTGCTTGCCCACTCCAGTTTCTTCAGAGACAAGACCAGTACTCGCCTCCCCCCCCCCCTTGGGTAGATTAGTGCCCCATTCTCCCTCTTATCCTTTCATTTTTGAAGTCCTTTTTATCTCCTTATCCCCTCTACACCCTCATCCTTCTCCCATTACTGTGCTGCATCCAACATGTACCTCTTTGGGTTTAGTCCTCCCTCCTCCCCTTACCCTACTTCTTGGACCAACTGTTATGGTATAGGAGTTTTCTCTTTTATACTCACCATACTATTTCTATTTACCTCAGGGGCTCATGCAGTACTTATCCTTTTGTGATTGACCGACTTCACTTTGCATAATTTCCTCCAGTTCTTCCCATGCAGAGATGTGTTTTGTGTGCTCGTCAGAGCTTTTGAGGCATAGTACTCCATTGTGTGTATGTGTGAGAGATTGTTGATCCATTCATCTACTGATGGAAATTTAGATTGCTTCCAAGTTTTTGTGATTGTGAAGTGTGCTGCAATAAACTTTGGTGTGAATAACACTGGCTGTAGTTTATTTCTTGCCTCTTTGGTAATATACCCAATAGTGGGATAGCAGGATCGTAGGGTAGCTCAGCTTCCATTTTCATTAAATATCACCAGACTGCTTTCCACAGTGGCTGTACATATCTACACGACCACCAACAATGTACAAGTGTTCCTATTTCACCACATCCCGTCCAACATTTGTTGCACTCTGATTTTCTGATCTGAGCTAGTCTCAAGGGTTTTAGATGATAGCTCATGGTCATTTTTATTTGCATTTCTCTGATGGCTAGTGAGCGGGAATATTTTCTCATATGTTCATTGGCCATAAGGACCTCCTCTCTAGTGAAACTTCTTCTCAGTTCTTTTTCCCATTTCTTCATAGGGTTATCTGTTTTCATCTTCTTGCATGAGAGGAGGGTATTGTAGATTTTTGAAATAAGTCCTTTGTCTATTGTACGTTGCTAAAAATCCTCTCCCAGTCTGTGGTTTGCTGGGCTACCCTCTTGGTAAAATCCATTGAAGAACACATGGTGTTTTATTCTAAGTAAGGCCAATTTGTCAATTTCAGGTTTTTCTGCATTTGTACCCTGTCCTAATGCAGTTAGCCTTTATAATGCCTGGGTTGTGGGAAGCCGAATGCTGTTCCCATCCCTCAGTGATCGCCTCTTCTGTGGTATTGTCAGATGTGTAGAGCAGACCAATCGACTTCTGTTAGTTGATCTTGTATCATGCCACTCTTCCATATTCCTCTATTGCTGTTAGTACTCCGGTTGTGGAGCTCTTAGGATTTGCAATGTACAGGATCATGTAATCTGCTAATAATGATAATTTGACCTCCTCCTCTCCCATTTGGATACATTGTATATCTTTCCGTTTTCTTATGTTATTTGCTAAGACCTACAGTACTATATTTAATAGTAGTGGGGATAAGGGACATCATTGTCTAGTCCCCTTCTTCAGTGGGACTGATTTCATCTTTACTGCATTGACTATTATGTTAGCTGTTGACTTCTCATAGATAGGTTGTATTAACTTGAGGAACTGTCCTTCTATTCCTATCTGTCTCAGCATCTTGATTAGGAAAGGATGCTGGATGTTGTCAAATGCTTTTTTTTTGCATCTATCGATATTATCATATGGTTCTTATGCTTAATCTTAACAATATGCTCTATAATATTGGTTGATTTATGGATGTTAAACCATCCCTGCATCTCTGGGATGAATCCTTCTTGATCCTGATGGATTATGCTTTTTATATATTTTTGTATTCTATTGGCCAATATCTTGTTGAAGATTTTTGCATCAATGTTCATTAGAGATATTGGTCTATAGTCCTCTACTCCTGTGGGATCCCTTCCCTATTTGGCTATCAAAGTTATACTGGCTTCATAAAATGAGTTGGGTGTTTTCCACCCATTTCTATACTCTGGAAAATTTTGTGGAGGATTGGTGCCAGCTCCTCCCTGAAAGCCTTATAGAATTCCCCAGTGAAGCCATCTGGCCCGGAAGCTTTTTTTGTTGGTATATTCTTGATAACCATATGTATCTATTCTCTTGTTATGGATTTGTTTAGTTTCTTGACCTCTATCTGGGACAGTCTAGGGAGGGATTCTTTGTCCAGGTATTTGTCCATGTCTTCCAGATTGCTGAACTTGTTGGAGTACAGGTTTTCATAGTACTTTGTGATAATCCTTCTAATTTCATGAGGTTCTGTAATGATTTCCCCCATTTCATTCCTCATCCTGTCTTTTGTTGCTTGTTCTTTCCTTTTGTTGGTCAGGTTTGCCAGTGTCCTGTCAATTTTATTGATCCTTTCAAAGAATCAACTTTTTGCTGCATTAATCTTTTGCATTTTTTTTGTCTTCACAATGCTTCACCTCTGCCTTAATTTTTATTATTTCTTTTCTTTTACTGTTGGAGGGATTATTCTGCTGGCTCTGTTCTAGTTGTTGAAGTTTTTATGAGAGCATGTCTGCCATAAGACTCTTCCTTTTTCATATATGCTTCCATTGCAATCAGACCACCTCTAATAACTGCCTTCGCAGTATCCCAGAGGTTTTGATACTATGTATTCTCATTCTCATTAATTTCTAGAAATGTTTTGATCTCCCTTCTAATCTGGGTCATTACCCATTCATGCCGCAGAAGTTCGTTATTCATCCTCCAAATGTTTGCCTTTGTTTTACTACTGGTTCTTTTATTAATCTCCAGTTTTATGGCATGGTGGTCAGAGAAGGATGTCTGTATGATCTCTATGTGTTTGAATTTACTTATGCTTGACTTGTGTCCCAGCATGTGGTCAATTTTTTAAAATATGCCATGTGGACTTGAGAAGAATGTGTATTTTCTTGCGTTTGTATGGAAGGCCTTGAATATGTCTATTAAATCTAGTTGTCTTATTGTGGTATTTAGTGCTATAGCCTCTTTGCTGAGCTTCTTACCCAAAGATCTGTCTTTCTCTGACAGCGGCATGTTAAAGTCTTCTACAATAATTGTTAAGTCAGTAATATCTTCTTTCACATTCTGAATAGTCTGTATGACAAGGGGGTCTCTCATTTGACCCTTATATATTTATTATTCTCACGGATTCCTAGTGAAGTGTTCCCTTGAGCATTATAAAGTGCCCTTCCTTGTCTCTTTTTATGCCTTGAAACTTGAGGTCTGTTTTATCTGAGATTAGGATTGCAACCGCTGCTTAGCCTGATATATCTTCTTCCAGACTTTTAATCTTAGTCTGCTATCTTAAGATGTGTTTCCAGCAGGCAACAGATTGATGCGTTATGTTTTTGAGCCAGTCTGCCAATCTTTTTATTTTAATGATGGAGTTCAGGCCATTTACATTTAGAGTTATGATCCCAATCTGTGGGTTCATTACAGGCCTTTTGTGTTTTTTGGTGTGTGTGCTTTTTATTCCCCTTTTCATAACTCTGTTGTGTTTTCATTTGGAGCTTCTTTATTGCTATGTTTTCTACCTGTGGGTGTATGTTCTTGGTGATTTGGGTAAGTCTGTTGGCTCTTTGGTGTGGTTGGAGTATAGGATGTTCTCCTGTTTGTGCTTGGTGGGTGTTGTTCTTCTGGCCATAGTGAGTTGGCAAGGATTTTCCTCAGGGTTAGGTGTTTCATGACATATTCTTTAAGTTTTTCCTTATCTTGAAAGACATTATTTTCCCCATCTATCTTAATAGATAGCTTTGCAGGGTAAAGAATTCTAAGGGAGGCATTGTTTTCCTTCAACTTCTGGAAGATATTGGTCCACTCTCTTCATGGTTTCTGTGGATAGGTCAGCACATATTCTTACCTGAGAGCCCTTATATGTGACCATCCTCTTTTCTCTTGCTGTTCTCAGGATTTTTGCTTTTTCCTCGAAGTTGGATAGTTTAACTATTATATAACTTGGTGAATTTTTCCTGGGGCCTAGTCTATTCGCTGTCCTCTCTGCTTCCTGTATGATATACTGGTTCTCATTCTTTAGTTTGGGGAAGATTTTTTTCAGATATTCCCTTGTTAAATTAGCTGTTGATTTCTTCATGGTATCTTGTTCTGGTGGGCAATGATTCGGATGTTGTTCCTTTTCCTAGCATCGCTCTTTGATCTCAGGTTTTCCTCTGTCTCTTTTATTATCTTGTTTGATTGTCTTTCATGTTTATTGAGGTCAACCTGATTGTCTTCAAGGTCACTGATATGAGTCTCAGCCTCATCCAATCTCTTCATGAGATCCGCAACCCTGCACGCAGCTTCTACTATTTTCCCGTGTTAACTCCTGTATTGATCCTCATTCCCTCTATTGTGGAATTCATCTCTTCTATTGTGGCCTTCATCCCCTCTATCATTGCATCCTTTGTGTAGCACATTCATCTCTTACATTTCTCCAGTCAATCTTCTAAGAGTTTCTTTTTGTGGCAGATCCACATCAGATTCTTCTGTGAGTGTAATGAGATCTGTTGCTGTGTTTTGTCTTTCTTGTTTACTTATTAGCATTGATGTGGTGTTCTGTTGTTTACATGATGCTTTTGAAGAGGTTGACCCATATTCCTCCGTTAGCAAAGGCCCTTGTGTACTTTCAGAGTGATTGGTGTTGGTGTTTTCACAGGGTACCTGTGTTTTACTGTGGAGATTGTTTTCATTGCTGTGTAGGCTGGTATTGTGTTGATTTAAAAGTCAGCTTTGCCCTTGTTTCCACGTAGCTTCCTGTGTACTCAGACTCCTGGGCACACAGACTCCCAGACACACAGACTCCCAGCCACAGACTTTCACATTGTACAGTGCAAAAGGCTCCCACCTCTTGTACTGAGTTTGCAGTAGTTCAGTTTAAGTTCTGAGCTAATCAGCTGTCCTCTTATTATCATACAGATTCTGTACACACAGGCTCCTGGGGGCAGCCTCCCAGGCACACAGACTCCCAGGCACACAGAAAACCCGGGCTCCTCAGCTTGGAAAGGCTGGAGGAGGATCTCTGGGCAGAGGCAGACTCAAGCGGCCAGACTTCCCACCTAGGAAAGGTTGGAAGACGTCTACAGGGCAGAACCAGGCTCAAGTGTCTAGCCACCCTCAGCTAGGAAAGGCGAGAGGAGGACCACAGGGCAGAGCCAGACTCAAGGGGGCTGACTCCCCACCTAGGAAGTGCCAGAGGATGTCCACAGGGCAGAGCCAGACTCAAGCCTACAGGCTCCCCAGCTAGGAAATGTGGGAGGAGGACCACAGGGCAGAGCCATATTCAAAGGTTCAGGCCCCTCCAGCTAGATAAAGCGGCAGACAGGTTACAGTGCCGCCGGAGACTTGATTGACTAGCTTCTCGCGCCACTGCAGGCTGCAGTGGGATTGTGGTCCCGCGGGGGACCCCAGAAGTCTGGTTCCCGCTAGGGAAAGCGGCTTTGAAAAACTTGCCCCTGGTGCCAAAAAACTACTCCTTGACCCTCCCCTCCAATCAGTCTGACTCTCGTGCTGCTGCCAGTGGCAAGAGGATTGCAGCACCAGGCGGAGACCCCAGATGCCCGGTTCCCACTAGGGAAATCGGTGTTGAAAAACTCCCGCCTGACCCTCCCCTCCAAACCGCCTGACTCTCGCACCCTGCCGCAGGTGAGGCCCGGTTCAGCTGGGGAAAATGGTGTTGAAAAACTCGCGCCTGGCCCTCCCCTCTAGCCTCGTCCATGCGGAGTGCAACCCGAGCTTTCCTGGGTTCAGATAAGGGGAATCAGCGCGCTGGCAGTGCTAGGCCGCTCCCTGTGCGTCAGGCCCCGAAATGGCAGGGTCGAGTCCCCACTGACCTGGCGCACGTGGCTGCCTGGGGGCAGGAGGCGTTCCAGGCACTGGCTGTGGGTGCACTGGCCACAGGTGGCAGACACCGCTGGCAGTTTGACCCTGTGTGTCTGGAGGGAGGGAATTGTCCTTTGTCCTCCTGCACGGATGCGATCTGTGGGAGACACGCAGCTCCCTCAGGAGGGTGTGGGGAGTGCACCGCCTCTGTGGGGGTGTGGTGTTCTAGTGAAACCCTTGGGGGGCTCCACACAAAGGCTGTCCTGTTCGCAGGGCCGGGTTGGGCAGTGGATCGGGACAGTCCTGGCTGGCGGGAAGGCGCACAAAGGTTGGCCACGGCGGGAAATCTCCGATACATGGACCCAGACCTCTGGGGCTTAAAAGAAAGCGGATATGTGGCAGGGTCCCCTCCTGGCCAGGGAGAGCCCCTCCACAGGGACCTTCCACTCAGCGGACCACTTCCACGCGGCCTCCTGGACATCAAACTAACCGGAGCTCCCCGTTTGGGCTGCTTACATTGTCGCCATCTTGGACCCCTCCCACAATTTTCTTTTAAGTATTAAGTTATTCATTCACTCTGTTCTCTTAATTAGTTAATCACAGGTGGCTAATTCTTGCAAAATTTTTCCTCAGTATCTGTTATTTTGTCCCAGTTAATAAGGGACACATAATTTTCAATGATTCCATGGTTAATTTATATTGCAACTTGATTACAAATAAAATAAATCACCAATAAAATACATTATAATAATTGTTAATAAATTATTACTAGCTATAGTTATGATTACTGGTGTAAGATAATTATTTGTACATTATTTTTTCTTTAGTTTAAAAATGTGACTCCAATGTTTTCATTTATATCCTTTGGAGTGTAGTGTAAATTATTGTCTTTTTGTTATTACATAAATATTTTTTTTCAGTTGTAGCTTGATTTGGACTTTTATAAATTTGACTGTTGCAATCCATTTTCCTAACTACCCACTTCTCATTTTCAATTTGTATATTAAGATCTGCTTTTTATTCATATTAAAATTTATTTTTTAACACTTTTTAGTCTATGAAGTGTCTGTTTTTATTATAGTTTGGAGCATTATTATTCCAATATGTTTTGTTTCTCTTTATCATTAAGCTCATTCATACATGGATGGACTCTTCCTCTTTTTCACTCATTTCTTCTCTGAACTTTTTGATTCATTCATCTGCATGCTCTTGGTTGTTTTCTGAATTTTTTCAAAAATTTTAATAAATTACTAGTAGAGTATAGTTTCCTTGGATATATTTAAATTATCTTGATTGACTTTACGAGTTTTCCTGCTTAAACTTTGTCTTTAAAAATAATTTCTTAATCTTTTCAATGTTCCTTTCATTTCATATATTTTGAGGTTCTGACTAACTTTTCATTATTAAATTATTAAATAATTTAAAATATTAACTGGAGAATATCCATTCATTCTGTAGAATTTGTTGATTCATTTTCTCTATATTTGGAAGTATTTTTATTACCTAGAAACTTTTTTATGATCATGGTTTGTATTCTTATAGTAGCTTTATGCTTTTCTATGAAATACCTCACAATTTGAAATAATTTTAAACATTATAGTGTCAATAATGCCTTTGCATGTTATTGTAATGAAATTTGATTTCTTTAACAATTAATGAAAGTGCTCTAAAATGTGGATATATTTCCCTTGATCTTTTTCTCTCCTTTATTGCTGGGCACTTTTTTTCACTTTCTGTTTCCCTTCAATTGTTAGTTTACAAATGGATTCTCAGTTTTGATACTAAACATTTTCACTACAGCTTTAATAAGGTTGTTCTCCAAACTCTTGTGTACAAGTTCCTTCATTTCATTATTATTTTTTTCAATTTTTGTTGAAAATTCTTCTGAACTGTAAAGATGTTCTTTTTGCTTTTTCCTTCAAGATTGTTGGTTAGCATGGATTGTGATTTTAAACACTTTTTAGGAATATATTGCCCGATCCCTAAAGGAAGTGTTGCTATAGCACATCCTGTATGCTGTTTCTATGGCACAATAGCTAATGTATTTTCCACAAAGTTTGGAGGAACAGTTTGAGGAATTTTGATGACTATAGACAGTATTAGTTGACATCATAATCCTCTGTGGCTTTGTGATGATGGAAGCTTTCTCAATGGTATCTCAAATACCAGCAGCTCTATCCAAAGTGTGCAGGTTTCAGCATAACTCCCAAGCTGGACATGTAGAGTATATTGTGAAGAAGGACTGCATGGCCAGGTTAATGGCATGAGCCATGACAAGTGCTCCTCACATTAGGAGGCACTGAAAATATGGTGGAGGAAGAACTGACTTCTCAATGTGATGTGGATGGAGAAAAGACATAAGGACCTTTATTTGCTCATGAGGCACCACCCCTAATGATTAGTAGCAGCTGTGAACATCTATTAAAATTAGAACTTGGAATCCACAAAATATAAATCTAGTAAAGGTGGGAGATAAATATGAAAAAAAAACCCACATAAAAATCAATACCCTAAGCACAACTGGATTGAAATGGCCTGATAGAAGACACTTTTAATCAAATTAATAAAATCAGTTTTCCAAATGTAGAGTGAAGTATTCAGGAGGAATGATGCTCACCCTCAAAGGGAATTTTTCAGAATCTCTTTCGAAGCACACTGCTGTCTGTGATAGGATAATTTGTTTCCCTACAAAATAATCCAGTTAATACACTGTCATTCACATTTGTGTATCAAACACTGAAAGTAGTGATGCAGAAATTGATTGAGCATTCAACCAATAAGGCTTCACAGTCATTGGTGATTTTAATACAGATATTGAAAACAAAGAAAAAGGAACAGTAGTGGGAAATATGGTCTTGGTAATAGAAACATAGCTGAAGAACATAATGTAAGATCAGAGAGTTCATTGAAAACACCTTTTTACAATACAAATGACAACTACACACAGGTACTACCTCAGATAAAGTAAACATAATCCAAATTGACTAAATCTGTGAAAAGAGATAAGACAGAAACTCAACCTCAATAGCTAAAATGAGGCCAAGATCTTATTATAGAACAAACCACTAATTGATCATATAGAAATTTGAAGAAAATTAATACAAGCCACAAGAGTCAAAATATGACTTTGAGAATTCTCACCTAAATTTCTGGAGGATCACAAGAATAGACTTGAAACAGTGAATATTAATTTGAGAAGACATGATTCATTATGGGATGACACTAAGAATATCATATATGAAGAGAGCAAAGATTCATTAAAAAGATAGAAATGAGAGTGAAAGAAAAGATTAAAGTGGCTGTCAGAAGGTACTTTTTTTCTTAACTCGTGAAGGCCAATGGAACAATTATGAATAAAGGAACAGAAAATATCATTTAACAGGGTAGCTCCAGAAGACACAGTGGTATGATAGAATGTGCTGAGATCTAGAACTAGAAAACTCCAACAGAAAAGTATGCTCAGCATATCTTGAACTGAAAGAACTAAAGAAAAAAATAAAGCCTTGAGTTGCAATATTGAAAGACTCGACGGACAAACCATTGAGTGATATGAGACACCAAAGAAGATGGAAATTGCATATAGAGTCACTGTACCAAAAGGAATTGGTTGACATCCAACCATTTCAAGAATTGGAGTATAATCAAGAACCAATGATTTTGAGGGAACCAGTCCAAGAAACACTAAAAATAGTAAGTAAACTCCAGAATATCATTGAAATGTTTCAGTGACCTGATAAAGAACTGGAAAAACTGCCTGATGCTCAGAAATTAGGAAGACAACTATTTAGTCAGATGACTGAAAGAGATTCATATTTGCACCTATCCTAAAGAAAGGTGACCCAACATATTGCTCAAACAATGGAACAATATCCTTTATATCATATACAAAAATTTTTTTGCAGATGATTCAGCATGGGTCACAGTGGTCCATTGGTATGGCCTTAGCAAATACAGGCTGGATTCAGAAGACTTGAAATGAGGGGCATAATTGTGGATACCAGGTGGTTTTTGTTCAAAAAAGAGAATATCTGAGTTTCATTTACTTGTGTGTCATTGGCTATAAAAATAAATTAACTGTGTGGGTCATAACAAACTATGGATATCACTGAGGAGAAATGGAATTCAAGAACATTTTGATGCTCTTGCTGAGCCTGTATATGGGTCAAGAGACAATGGTATGAAAAGAACAATGTATATTGCATTATTTAAAGCCAGGAAAAGTGAGTGTCAATGTTGTATCCTCTCAACATATTTATCCAATCTATATGCTGAGCAAATAATCACAGAAACTGGATTATATGACATGGATGCAGTATTAGAGTTGGAGTAAGGTTTAATAACCATCTTTGATATATGGGATATACAACCTTGCTTGCTGAAAGAGAGGAGGAATTGAAGCACTTGTTGATAAAGATCAAAACTTGCAGCCTTTAGTATGGATTACAATTTAATACGAAGTAAACTAATAGCCTCACAATGGACCAGTAGGTAACATGGTGATAACGAGAGAAATATTGGATTGCACAAGAATTTGTTTGTTTGCTTGGATCCATGATCAATGCTCTGGAAAGCAGCATTCAAAGATCAAAAAATATAATGCATTTAGGAAAATATTATGCAGCATTTTAAAGTTGCATTAGATTTTTAAATCTTTAAAGTCTTTAGAGCAGCGATGTTACTTTGAATACAAAGGCATGCCTAATCCATGTCATGATATTTTCAATTGCCTAATAAATGCATGAAAGTTGATTTCAAAGAAGAAAATCAATGCATTTGATCTATGGTGTTAGCCAGCAGTGTTGAAAGTATTACAGATTGCCCAAAGAACACAAAAATCTGTCGTAGCATAAACGTAGTCGCAATATTATTTAAAGAGAAAGATGACAGGTCTTTTTCTCAAGTACTAAGGACATGTTTTCCAGAGAGCCTCTCCCTGGGCAGGACTTCATGCTTGGCAGAATAGAGGGAAGAGGAAAGCCTTGAATCAGACAGACTGGCCCTGTGGCTGTAGCAAATGTGCTGTACATGGACTCACTGAGTCAGAACGGACTCAACCACACCTAGCAACAGCTGTAAGAGCATTCAAGACCCTAACAATGTGCTACGGAATAGTATCTGGTAGGTATTAATCTCTAATGTGATAAGCATTTTGGCTTTTTGCCTGCATTTGACAAATAACTTTTTATGCTGACAAACTGCTTCTCTTTAATCATCAAAATGTAGCTATTACGTTTGCTTGTTTCTTACCACTCCTGTGTTTTACAACTGTTTCTGAGCAATATGCATATGATTGAATCACTTATTTCAGAATGTGAAGGGTAAGTGTACAGAGAGTTGTAAAGTTTGCAAGATAGAGCTTATTCTGAAATGTGTGTGAGCATATTTTAACTTTTATGCTGCCATGAGATAACAAGTTTTTCTACTCCCCCAAAGAATGTATTTGGCTTCTCTGAATTGTGCTGTTGTTGCTAACCGCACTAGATTTCACATTATATTCTTAGTCTTTACCTTAGCGAAGAATACAAAATGGCTCATGAATACAAAACAAAAAATTGCTTGATTTTGGTACATGAGTGGAAGAAAATACACTTTAAAGAGAATATGCTTACGTATCCATTTTCCTCCCTAAATGTGTTACTTCTTGAATTCAAAATATGTAATAAAATCAAGAAAATATTTTTTAATAGATAGAAACATCTTATGCTATATGTCATTCTAGCAATTTAACATATCAATTGAATCCAATTATGCATTTTACATATATTATAAATGTTAAAATTTAAATATAGACACAATCCAATATGATAAAGTTGAAGATATATATGATCAAACTTGTTCCTCGATATAGATTAACTAAAGCAAATGATAATAAAACAGTTGAAGAAAACATTTCAAAGGGCAGTAGGAGAAGAAAGAATAAAATACTGTTATGAAACGTGAAAAGTTCTAAGCTTTGAAAACTCAAATGGAAGGCCATGCTTAGCATTTCTCAAATTTGAAGAAAAATATCAAGCCTCAAGGTAGATATTGAATAATTCTAGAGTCAAGATATTGAAAGATGCACAAAACATTCAAAGCATGTAGAAGGGCTACACTGTGCCAAGAAGAGTCACTGGATGCTCAGCCATTTTACAATGCATGAAATGATCAAGGAATAATAATAGTAGAGGAAGATACTCGAGGTACATTGAAAGCATTGGTGAAAGACATGCCTCTGGAACTAATGGAATGTTGATTGGATTTTCTATGAATGGATGTAATACTGGACAAAAGTGGTCAAATATTCTTCTTCATCGTCTTTATTGTCTTCTTTATCCATACTCCATACTCATGAATAAATATTCAAGAAAATAAATTATCCATTACATTGATAAAGCCTCCTGCAAATATATACACATATATAATGTATAAAAGCTAAGAGATAAAAAGGAATAAGCTATAAATTAAATTATTTTAATTTCATATAATTAATATATATTATATATTTATTATTTAATTTTAAATATAGAATAATTTACAAAAATAATAATTTCTAAATTATCAAGGAAACCAGAGGGAGGGAAGCTGCAGACAGAGGGGGGAAAATTAGAAACTCATATCAAAGGTTTAAGTAAAAAGAAAATGTTTTGAAAAAGCTAAAGACAATATATGTACAGATGCGTTTGACACACTGGATATATGTATGGATTGTGTTAAGAGCTTTAAAGTTCTTAAAATTAAAATAAAAGCTAGAAAAAAAAACAAAGCAAAGAGGCGGTTTTGAGGGATAGCATGTATCTAGTATGAACCATGGAATTTTCCATGGGTTCATATGAGCGTGGACACTGAACAGCAAATGTGGAAGACCAAAGAGTAATCAATGCCTTTGAATGACATTGCTATTACTATGGTGTGTTAGTCTCGATTGACTAGAGAAACAAGTTCATAGATAATCATATGTGTGTAAGAGAGAGCTTTATATAAATGAGCAATTTTATATTGAGAAACAACCCAGACCAGTTCAGATCAAAGCCTAAAGTCCGATATTAGTCTGTAGGTCCTATGCTACACTTCTTTAGCCTCACACAGCCATGCAAAAATGCTGAATGCAGGAAGATCACAGACTAGTGGGTGGAAAGTCTTGTGCATTCACTCAGTGGTGGTAGAAACATCTCAGATCTGGCAGAGGTCTCCACATGATTCTTGCAGATCCCAAGGCACTGGCTGCATCATTGTAGCTCCATCGGGCTCATTGTCAGTAATACCTAAGAGGGAATGTGCATGTGTCCACTTCCAGTGAGCTATTTTTCTCCTTAGAGCCTCCCAGTGAGGCTGTTAAGCTATGACATGATTCACAGGCTAAACTCCACCCTTTCACTCTTGAATCTCATATTGGCAGCAGATTACATAGATACCACATATGGAATGCCAGAAGAACTAATACATCTGTCTTGAAAGAAGTATAACTAAAATACTCATAAAAAGGAAAATTGTAGAGACTTCATCTCTTGTACACTTGATACACTATCATGAAAGACCTATTTTTGGAGATCAGTATGCTAAATCAAATATAGGGTCATGGTAAAAGAGGAATACCCTGGATGCAATTGAATGATGCAGGAACTGCAAGTTAGAAATGATGGTGGCGATAGTGTGGAACAGGCAATATTTCACACTGTTGTACACATAGTCAAGAGAAGCCAAAGGTCAACCTAACAATGTAACCTTCATTATAAGTGTGGAGTGAGAAGAAAAGACACTTTACTATAAGAAATTATTTAGCTGAGAAATATTTGGTTATAGTATTTCATTGAAGAGGGAAATATTTCTTGTTTGTTTGATTCAGAAAATATGGATGTGGTTAAAGAATTATTGTGAAATCCAAATAACACAGGAAATGTTTAGCATGGACTGCTATGACCGATTATGAGACTGGTCAATTTGGCAATAATTCAAATCAAGAGGTTGATGAATGATAACAAAGTAATAAATAAAAATAGAGCAATCCATCATTATAGAGTAAGAAAGTACATTAATAAGAGGATAGACAGAATCTATGTAAATATATATTTTACAGAACACTTAAATTAAGCAGAGTTAAATGTCTGAATAAATGAATGCTAAAATTAGTGGATAAAAATTTCATGAGGAGTAGACAGTTTATATTTTTTCACCGAACTTCCCTAAAAATACTTACTAATCACAAAGAATTACATATTTTATAAATTTCATGAAGGTTATGCTGTGGATCTTTCATAGGCATGATGAAACATACAAGAAAAAGTTAGGGATACTGTCAACTAACTGGATGATAAATTACATTTTCATTAATTCCTCCAATGATCTTAACAAGTAATTCATGTTCAACTTTAATTTACTTCAAATATGGTGGTTGTGAAACTCATACATTGTTCACTGATTTAGTGCATGTCATCACGTAAAAGACCTATTATGTATGTTTACTTTAAAATATTTATTGAAAAGTACATTTCAACATCATACCTCAACAAGGTATGAGATTCTAATTGCTCTGTAAAATAATTGTATAATCAGATTGCTCACTTTGCTTTTATATCATTGTAGTATAATAGATGTTTGTTTTGTTAGAATTAAATTATTACTTTCCAAAACAAATTGGACATTTAACCATATCTACCAATGTTGAACATGTCATATATATATAAATGGAAAAATGAGAATGCATATGTATATTAAGTATACTTGATTTTATAAAATTTTATATCAAATTTCACAGGATAAATCTATTATTTCTAAAAACTTAAATTGTAGTCTTGTGAGTTTTAGTCATGTAAAATGTTCTATTACATAAATCTTCCAGTGTCTGACAATATTCTATAATTAACCATTTTTATAATTTTTCTTTCTCTCCTTTAATATATTAAATTGGGTCAAAACATAAAATAGGAAACATGAAGCTGATATTTGCATGAAGTAGCTCTTTTCTATTTGAAAGTCAGCAATAAATATATTATACATATATGATAGTACTTTGAAAATATTGAATCGGAAAGTGATCATTTAAGAAGAGAGGATAGCATTATTACATTGTTCAATAACACTCTAGCCATCTTTCAGCACAGATTGGTTTGACCTGCTATCACTCCATGGCACTTTCATATTCTTCTCTGCACCTCCATTCAAATGCATCTGTTCTTTTTTGGTGTTCCTAATTAACCTTCAACTTTCATGTAAGAGATGATGGAGAATACAGTGGCCTGGGTCAGGTGTACCTTAGTCCCCAAAGTAAAAGTATAGCTCTTCAATACTCTAAGGAGATGTGCAACAGATTTACCCAATGCAATGTACAATCTGCTGCTTTCATGAACATGATTGTGGATTCAACTAGACACAATCTTTGACAACAGTTGTGAGATTTTCATCTTACTTACATTGTGAATGCTGAGATTCTTGATCTTCTTCAGAAAAGGCTTTAATTTCTCCTCATTTTCAGCCATTGAGTTTGTGTGTATCAGCTGGTGTGGCGTTCCTGTGCTTATGTTAATTTCATGATTGAGATGTACAGGTGGAGTCTGGCCTGTTAATCTGGAGATAGCCAATGAGTAGCTAATGAGGCCTCTGTGTGAGCATGACTTTCTCCTGAGACTTCTGGGAAATCTCATGATATTTCCCTCTTGGAGATGAGATGCTGTCTCCCGAGTTGTTGGAAGCTAGTCTCAGAGACGATGAACTATGCACAAGACAAGAGGGGAGCATCCTAGGAGCTGGACGAACTGGAGGAGAAGCCACACGGTCATACCTTGATGGAACCAGACCTCTGAAGCTGGCGAAGCCATGTAGAGACCCACACCAGCGCTGAGTTGCCTCTACAACCACTGGATGCTGTTGATGGACCCTGAAGCCTGGAAGCGAGCAGCCCTGGAGAGACCCCTGCCAGCGCTGGAACTCTGCACCCACTGGCTTGTGATTTCGTGAATCGGACGCAGACTTTATAGACTGGTATCAGGGATATGGGCCACTATCAGACTTATGACTTTGAACTGGACTGGGCTGGGAGGCTTTCTCAATTTCCCACTCCTCTTGTATATGAACCTTTTCCATATATCCATATGTGTGTCTATGTATATGTTTCTCTAGTCTATCCAGACTAACACATCTGGATATAGCAAATTATTAATAAGTTTTCCTTCATTTCATATAATCCATAATGTCTGGTGATTTGCTGAGCAAACAGATTGGACAAGTATGATGAAAGGAAATACCCCTGACCCACACTTGTTCTGATTTTAAACCATGCAGTATGCCTTTGTTTTGTTCACACAACTGCCTTTTGATTCATGAACAAGATGCTCATGTGCATACTGAAGTGTTCTGGGTTTCCCATTCTAGTCCATTTTACCCACAATTAATTATGGTCTGCACAGAAAAGTGCATTTGCATATTCATTGATACAAGTCGTTATCTTTTTGGTATTCTCTGCTTTGAGCCAAATTTATCTGACATCAGCAGTGACACCTTTGTTCCTCTTCTGAAGCTGGCCTGGCTTCTGGCTGTTCCCTGCTAATTTAAGACTATAACTGTTGTAGAAAGATCTTAAGCAAAATTTTACAGGTGTGCAATATCAATGATACCCTTCCATAGTTCCAGCATTCTCTTGGGTTAACTAATTTAGAATATTCTATTTGATAAATATCAGCTATTTAAATGAATGGTATTAAGTAATTAATGCAAATAATTTAAATAATGCATTCCTGTGACCAAAATGCAACCATTCAGAAATTGCAGGGTCATATAATATTTTCTTCTATTGTTACTTGGTTTCCCATAAATTGGGTCAACTAGATGACAACTTTTAAGAGCACTATTCTCTAAAGGAGGATTGGAAAGATTTACAATTTGCCTAAGGAACATGCCAGTAGTTGAGTTCCATAATCTTTTTAGATTATTTCAAATGCACCCTATTTTACGATAGAAAGGAAAAGATAACAGACACATTTAGCACAGAAAGCTCATCTTCACAAAATAAAAATCTGCTTATAACTTATAGTTTTGTTTCCTCATATTTTAATTCCAATTACATTTTAAAATTCTCCTCAGTATCTTTGCTGCACATTTAGAAGAGTCATCCTCTAATTTACCATTTCATGCACAAGTATCATATTCTCCCCTGTGTAGGATAACCAGAATTCAGTACAGAGCAAATATATAAGGATTCTTGTTTAAAATGTGTATACATTTTCAGGAAGTTATAGCAATATATATATATACACACACATATACACATACATATATATTTTTTTAATTCATTTTATTGGGGACTCATACAGCACTCATCATAATGTATACATACATACATACATACATATGTTGTGTCAGTAGTTACATCTTTTCTGGGATGGGGTGGGGTTCTTTTTTTTTTTTTTTTTTTTTGATTTGTGAGAAGTAAGCCAATTTTATAGGGCAAGCAAGTTTAGGCAATTAGCATATCGTGA
>PVJH01023825.1:0-34168 GCA_004026705.1 Nesogale talazaci
GACTCATGCATTTCCTCTTGGCGCTGGAGTTTATTCTAGCTGAGCAGCGAGCCCTGCGGAGTAAGGAGGGAAGGGAAGCAGCACTTCCCGTTGCAGCTCTCCCCTTGGTTGGCATCGGCCGGCTGCCGAGGGCAGTCTGAGGACCAGCGGCTGCACTGTGCCCGTCCCACCCAGGGAGGATGTGCTTCATGCCGCAGCGTCTTTACCCTCACAGGCAAGCAGGGGATCCGTCACGGGAGTTTGCCTTTTCCTCCTTTGGGAGAGCTAGCGGGCACACAGCAAAGAACCCGTCTGTGAAGGAAGAGCTTTCCTGACCGGCGGTGGTGGCTGAGTGCCAGCGAGCTCCTTCCCCGCCCATGCAGCCCCCTGGTGCAATAGGGCACACTGGCCACCTGGTCCTCCGCCATCCTCACAGTCACAGCCATCTTTGAGGCCTGGCTGCAGTCACCTTGTCTCACTACAGGCGGATGGGATCCAACCCCCTGTGGAGCTTCAGAGCGGTTACCGGGCCCCACTCAAAATCAGTGTAGACAAGAGACTCTCTCCTTGAAAAGATAAATAAAGCAGTTCTTTTTACTGCCTCTGACAGCTTGGTGATTACCCAATACAGGCTGCTGGCTCTATTCTCCATGTCTGGAATATGCGGAACCAGCTGCAATCCAGACATGAATTCTGTACTTCTCCACGAGCCCAGAGGGGTTACTTGGCTCCTCTATCTCCCAGACCCTGGGTGGTGGCCAGACCCTGGGTGGTCCCCAGACCCTGGGTGGTCCCCGTTTAGTCTATTGGTGGGACATTCAGGCACATAGAGAGTAGAGGCCTTGCTCAAAGTTACCAGTGGGTTATTGGCTGGGGGCGCTAAGCACCTGGACTCCCCAACTCTTCTTCCTACTGCACCTAGTCTATGATTGACCTGCCCCCCGAGCAGACATGGTTAAGCTCCTTCATGGCTCACTGGGTCTGTTGCTACAATAAGAGTGGTCTGAAGAAGTCCTCCTTGCATAAGATGGATCGAGGCACTTCAGTTACGGCGCTGGGGAAGAACATCAAAGCACAAACAGTCAAGTCTGTCTTGGAAGGAGAAGAAGCAGAATGTTCCTGAGAAGCAAAGGCGGCATGACTTCATTGCACATACTTTGGCTATCGTGTCGGGAGAGGCCAGTCCTTGGGAAAGGACACCATGCTCGGCCAAGTAGAAGGGCAGCGAAAAGGCAGAAGGCCCTTGACAGGTCAGATTGCCACACTAGTCGCAGTGATGGCAGACTGGGCAGTGATTGGTTCTGTTGTTCCCAGGGTCCCCTGTGGGTCGGAATCAGCCCTATGGTACTAGTAATGACATCACAAACCTGAGTGACAACTTGCTTTGAAATCAGCAGGACCCTCAGGTCACGAGCAAATACCTCCTCCCAGGTCCCCTTCTCTTTCAAGAGCCCCAACACGCCCTTTATGAGCCTCTGGGGCTGGACAGTGCAGGATGGGTTTCCTTGGCAAATCTTCATCCTTTTGTTCTCAAACTCTTTTCTCCTTCATCCTGTCAGCTCTCACCAGTGGGAAGAACCAGCACTACCGGCCTCACGTCACACCTGGGAGAAACTGAGGCTCAGAAGCATGAACTGACCCACCCAAGGTGACATGGCACAAACGTCTAATCCAGTGTTCTTTGTAGAGTAACAATCCTCTAAGCACATTGCCTGAAACCATGCGTCAGCCCAGCTCACGCCTGCCCTCACTCCCTACTGAATTCTGCCCCTTGTCATACGTCACCACTCCTAATCCAAGTCCTCAAATCCCCTTTTCTCAGGCTCTGGGGAGGCCGTGCCTTCACGTTGGTTCACGGCTCGCTCTCCTCCACAGCAGGGAATAGTCCAGACCACTCACGGAGGGAGGCAGACACAGTGACTCTGTCCCACAGAGGATGGCATGGAAGGGGGCTGTGCTGGGAGAAAATGGATAGCCACGAATGCAGCCAGGTGATGAAGGTGGTCCATGGCAGGGGCAGGCCATATTTGTGCCACCACACCTGGACAGACCCTTGATAGGCAATGGCACTTCACCTCTGTGGTCTACCTCTCTCTCAAAGAACTCGTGGTCTCGGAAGAGTCAGGAGAAAACCACCAGTAAAGCTCCAACGATGACTCCAAAAGACCTGGCCAGCGCCCCTCAAAACTGTCAAGTTTGTCAAAACCAAAGATCCTCAGGACTAAGCTCTAAAATGTGCTCACATATGAAAATCGCCATTGGTCTAAATGCGTATACAAATCCCTCTTTAGCCAGACTCCTGAGCCTACCGAGGCCTCTCTGCTGAAAACGAGAAACTGATACGAGGAGTGTAAGGAGACTTGAGAGACAAACACCCAAGTGGCCGCCTGACTGGGATCCTGGACCAGAACACAGGCATCAGGGAAAACCACGGAAATCTGAACCAGTGATGCGGAATAGCTCTCTTGATGCTCAACCCATCAAGACAAAGCTCCCTGTCGGGCTTGAGAGATCAAGCCAAGTCCCCCACCAGCCTGGCAGACACCTGAGATGGAACAAACATTTGCTGAGTGCTGAGTGATTTGAAAGGCGAGGATGTCCGGATAGACTAGAGAAACAAATTCACATGTAGATAAGGAAGAGGTTTATATACGAAGAGTGAAATGTTGAGAGCACCCCCACCCGATCCAGTTCAAGCTCACGTCAGACATGAGTCCCTATGTCCGATACCAGTCTATAAAGTCTTATTCAGATTCACGAGGCACATGCAATGACACCAAATGCAGGACAATCACAGGCCAGTGGGTAAGAAAGTCTTAGGATCCAGTGGCGTGGTGAGCATCTCAGCACTGGCAGGGGGCTCTCTGTGACTTCTCAAGCATCTCTCTGTGACTTTTTTGGCTTCCGAGGTCTGGTTCCATTAAGGTAAACCCATATGGCTTCTCCTCTGGGATGTCTCACAGGGAGCCAGCCTTGAGTCTTGTCAGTAGAGTTCTCCAAGGGACGGAGGAGCGAGTCTCTCACCTCCAAGGAGGGGGGGGGGGCGGGAATACAGCTGGGTTTTCTGGAATTCTCAGGAGAAGGCCATATCCGCACAGAGATCTCATGGGCTATCTCCGGATTGACAGGCTAGACGCCACCCCTACACTCTTCATCCTCAAAATGACACCAGATTAGGTGACTGCCACAAAGGTCTGCCTGACCCAAGCCATGGTATTTCCAATCACCCTATATGCATGTGGCAGTCAGACACTGATGAAGAAGAAGAAAGAAGAAGAATCAGTGTGTCTGAACGGTGATGCTGGTAGAGAAGATGGAAGGTGCCGTGGACTGCTAAGGAACAAACAGACCTGTCCCGGAAGGCGGTCAGTCAGAATGTTCCTTAGAGGCAAGGGTGGCAAGGCTGCATCCCATGTCCTTTGGACATGTTATCAGGGGAGATTGGTCCCCGGAGAAGGAGAAGGGTAACAATAAAAGAGCAAGGTCCTTCCAGAAAGCCATCGGCACAATGGCTGCTCAATGGGCTTGCACAGAACCACGGTGAGGAATGCTGGGACGGGCAGTGCTAACTTCCACTGGATGGCGCTTTACTATGAGTTGGGAGACACTCAATAGCACTCCACCACCACAAGTGATCTGGACCTCAGAGAGCCCAAATCTCAGAGAGAGACCTCGCAGGTCAGAGCCCTAAAAGTCACCAAGTCTCTGCTACAAGTGCACGTGGAAATGCCTTGGGGTCAGGCTCACGACGTCTGCTCTCCACACCATCCCCCTTCACTCCCATTGTCCAGCCTCCCGACTGGCTTCTCCTCTCCTCCCCAGCTCACAGGATCCAGTCACTCACAAGTGTGCACTGTGGTTTACCGGAACTGAGGGTGTTGTTTCCCTGCAAGTCCTAAATCACCGATACTGGACAGTCCCCAGCATGGAACGTTCTCCTGTCCCGTGTGCCCTGTTTCACAACGCACTAATCCAGGGATGACCAAGGAACAGGCTCAAGGGCCAGCCCCTCCCCATTTCTGGCAGGGTTGTGAATTCCAAACATACAGCATCCTACCCTGTCATCTCTGGGCTTCAGGGCTGAGTGTCTCACTCGGGGCATATACCATGATCCTCCCCACCCCCACCCAGTGCCACTCCTGGGACATTTGAAGCTACCCAGAAGTTCTGACCCTACAAAGTTTCAATAGATCACTCAACCACACCCCTGCATGATTAGAAGAGGTGCGGAGGAGTGGATACTGGCTCTGTCCCGGGCACTGTGTGAACTATTTTGTACCCCCCATCACAATGAATCCTCTCAGTGGCCTTCTAGGGTTCTCTTCTGCTATGCCTCTTTCGTAGAAGAAACCATGCTGAGTGACACAGAATACCAGGTCCAAGATCATGCAGAGAAGCAGTAGTCTGATGCTAAAGCCCTGCAGGTTGTTTTTTTTTTTTTTCCCCCATAAACAGGCCCAGGTTCACATGTAGCAGAGGACTCTGGGCAGATGCAGGCATAGGTTCCTAAACCTTTGGTTCGTGTTCTCTCTCTCTCTCTCTCTCTCTCTCTCTCTCTCTCTCTCTCACACACACACACACACACGCCAACTCCAAGGGACACGTCAAGTCCATTCTGACTCATAGCTACCCTAGATCCAGGACAGGGAGGGACACTCTCTGCGGTTTCCGAAACTGGGCCGCTTTCAAGTGTAAACAGCCTCGTCTTTCTCCCGAAGACAGGCTGGTGGTTTCAAAGGGCTGACCTCAAGGTTAGCAGCCTGAGGTGTAACCACGACATCACCAGGGTTCTTTCCTGAGACTGCAAATCTTTCCTGGTGCAGCCAGCCAGGGTGCATCTGGTGGATTTGAACGTCTGACAGAGCAGCCCAAAGGTTTAATCCACAGGGCTCCCAGCAGCCCCCATCAGTCCAAAGGTACCACCTGCTGGCAGAGAAGCAGCTAGAAGATAGCACTTCGACTATAAAGAGGAAGCTTCTGGGGATGCTGCGGTTTCCGGGGTGCATAAGGGTGATAAAATGAGGACAACTCAACCCCTGCACGACCCTCCCCCAAGGTTCCACCTCTCGGCAGAGCCCATGAGTTGAAAACAGCCTGGAGCTGGGATGGGTCAGGATGGGTGATCTCAAGGTACCACCCTGCCTGGGAAGGTGGACTTCTGCTCAGAGATAGGACACCGATTCCCCAGCCATGCTCCCTTCAGCTACGGGGTTCTACCTAGAATGTTGTCATTGCGTCTGCTCCATTCATTCTTGTTTCCCTGTAAACCGTGACGGCTCCAGCTGGGTCCTGGTTTCTCCCCCCACCTACACCCTTTCTTCCTGCTAGAGTGGTGCTGGTATTGAGCCTAAGAAACCAGAAACTCGGGTTGAAGTAAACTCATAGAGGGCTTAATTTGCAGTTTACCTAAAAGTCCACTTCCTGCTGCGGCAAGTGGTAGTTACTTGAAGCTGCACGCTGTTACCCTGTCATTAGGCGTCCGATGTGATCTTGCTCTTTAATTGGCTTCCACGACCTCATTTTCTCAGACTCTTGTTAGTTTGGTAATCAGGATTACTACCTGGCAACAGGCGCAAGGCGGCCTGGGCACAGACACTCCCAGGGGCAGGTAGGTGATGCTGGTTCAGCCCCAGTCTGCCTGCCACTGTGGCTTAAGCTTGTCAGAGACTCTCATCCCTGGGCTGCCTTTTCCATGATAGCATGCTTTAAAAACAAAAACAAAAACAAAAATCAGGTTGATTCTGACTTATAGTGATTGCCAAGAACACAGTAGAACCGCCCCTGGGAGTTCCAAGACTGTAGTCCTATGTGGGTAAAGTGACCAGATTTTAACACTGGTACAGCTATGGGAGTAGAAAGTTCCATCTTTCTCCCTCAGAACTGCTGGTGGTTTTGAACGGCTGACCATGCAATGACCACTACTGAATCATGACGCTACCCGGGCTCCTCTGACAACACATGGGCCCTGGCCATCCCTCCAGATGCAAAATGCACCGTCAGCAATAGCTCCACTGGGCTCCTGATTATAGAACCAGCCCAGCTTAATGCCAGATAATCGGATCCCTGCCCGTCCGTCCAAGAGGCACCAGGATTCTAAGACCTCAGCCAGGAGGCTCCTCCCCTGAGGATACCAGGACACGCTTGCTCGGGTGTGCCGCACCTGCCGTCTTGGCACGGAGGTGGCCTTGAGGTGGTTGAGCACCATCTAAATGAGTGTATTCTTGGGCACATCTTTTTACCGAGACGACTCAGAGAGCCACCACCCTCCTGTGACCTGCCCTAGAAGTTCTCAGCCCAGCTCAGCAGTGGTGAACCCTGGGGGACCGCCCTGAGAGGACAAGCCCTGCCTCTTCTCCAGCACAGTAAGGATTTGGACTCTGGACCCGAAGCAGGGCCTCCAGCTGTGCACCTCACTTCCCCGAGCCTCACAGCAAGGTCAGAAAGACCAGATGGGGGAGGGGACGACCTGAGTTCCCTCCCATCGCACCAGCCTGGCCCCAGATACCTGACTGTCAGCTGAGTGTCAGGACAGAGACGAACCTGAATGCCTGGAATTTCTGAAGTATTACAAAAATCCCCTCTGAAACTCAATATAGCCCTGTAAGGTCACCCAAGGACCTTAAATTGTCCGGGTCCCAGCAATTCCATTTAGAGATACATGAAGCCAAGCACTCGGGCACTGGCTTAAGTCTGAATCTGTAAGATGGCCAGAGAGCCACCTCCGTCCTTGCTCCAAGGCTGGGAGGGGCACTGGGGCCATTTCTGGTAACGTAAGTTAAAAGATAGCTATCAGATGCCTGGTGCGGTTCAGCACAGGCATGCTGGCATCCTTGCTTCGCTGGGCATCCTAACATCTAATGTGTTGTGTGTGTGTTCTCATGAGTTCTCCCTGAGGGAGAGAGAGGAACTGCCCCATGCTGCTGCCAGGGGGTTTCAAGCGTTCAACTCGAAGCCAAGGAGCACTCAAAGTGGCCTGTGCGGCAGGAAACAAGAGTCTGTTGGCAGGCCGGGATGCTTCCCTTCCCTTTGTCTTTCCTTTGGGCCGGTTCCACTCACTGCCCACCCTGGTGGCATTGTGGTTACGAGTTAGGCTACCTTCAAGGTCAGCACTTCAAAACCACCAGCGCCTCTGAGGAAGAATGACGGACGCTTCCTCCTGTCAAGAGTTAACAGTCTCAGAAACTCATCCATCCTGTCCTGTAGGGTGACCATGAGTCAGAAATGACTGGTTGGCATTGAGAAAGAGAGACCTGATGCCAAGGCACACAGGGGGTCATTACCATGTTAAAAATTAGTATGTATACACCAACACGTGACAATGATTAAGACTTCACAGTTTACAGAAGAAATTCAAATATAACCTCTCCCGGCATCCCATCTACTCCATGCTAGCCGCGATCTACACATAAGGACAGCAAAGGGCATCGTTCTAGCAGTGGGGAGCTGGGGCCACGCTGACCACCACCTCCCTGAGCCCAACCCACTGCTATCAAGTCGCTTCCAACATGAATCTCCCTAGGCCCATCCTCTCCGCCCGCGCCCCCCCCCTCCAACACACATCCATATCTTAAAACTGGCTACAGTGAGGATCTTTCCAAATCAGAGCTTCCCTCCACCTCTCTGGAAAGCAGGCTGCCCAAAGTTTCTCAGTGTGCCAGTGTCCAGGGTCCCATGGGTCATGGAGGCAGCCTTGGAAGTCAGGTGGTTATCGTTGGTATCGATGGTCCCTGTGGGAGGCAAACAGCTAAGTGCTCAGCTGCTAACCCAAGGGCTGCAGGTTCGAGTCCACCCTTAGTGCCTCAGAGAGGAGTCCAGGCTTACTTCACAAACACCAGCCACTGTGAGCCTCGGTGGGCTGCGTCAACTCGGCAGTTGAGTCTCTGAGTGACTGGCAGTGACTGGGTGAAGAGGGAGGGCGGAAGCCAGGCATGTTTGATACCACACGGGGTGGGGGGACAGTCTACAAAAGCAGGGGCGAGGAGCTGGAGGATTCCCCCAGATCCTGCCCTCAGGGGATTTATAATCTAGGACAGGGTGTGCATGTGTGTGTGCACACGTGCGCATGAGTGCTATGTGGGGTATATGCATATGTGTGGGGTGTTTGGAATGTATATGTGTGGGGGGGGTGTGGCGTGTACAAATGAGTCTGTTGTGTGGGGTGTTGTATATATTGTGTGTGAATGTGGTGTGTGTGCACTGTGTGCTGTGTGTACTGATGTGTATGCATTGTGTGTGTATGTGGTGTATGTGGTCCATGTGTGTACTTTGTGTGGTATAAGTGTGGTGTGTGTGTGTGTGCTGTGTGCGCGTGTGTAAAGAATGACACTGAAGAAGACACGGGGAAGGACAAACAGGAGCGAGGGGAGGGAGGGGGGTGCGGGAGGACAGACTGCGCACGCGCGCGTAGTGACTGCCCCACCTGCCGGCTGCGGCAACAGGACCACGCAGAGTGAGGCAGCAGGAGGATCCAGGAGGCAGTGCAAGGAGGGGGTGGGGCAGGATCTGGAGAGCTGTGGGGCCAGAGTTGTGAGGGTCCGGTCGGTCGTAAGTCTCGCAATCACTGGCTCTGACCCTGTGGGGTGCTAAATGCCATGGAAGGCAGCTGCCCTGGGTGTGTGACACAAAATGACAGCAGGTGGTCATGCCGTTGGCATGTTTGTCTGACACGGAATCACCACGCACCTAGTTGTACAGCCGTCAGCAACGTACGTTCACAACATTCTCACCATTGGCTAGGAAAACTCTAAACCCCAGGCTGCCCCTCTCAGCCCTCTTCTTGCCCAGCCCTGTTTACTGTGTTTATTATCCCACCCCCACCCCCGATTTTAAGCATCTCAAACCCTCAGAGTGAAGGAGCACCCCTGGGAGTGAAGCGAGCTCCTCTCCCCTCCCCCTCGACGGTGTTGAAGTCCCGGGTGTGATTCCTTTCCATTTGTCTCAGCATCTCCAGATTTGCATGGCCGTGGGAGGGAGGAATGGATGTGCCCAGAGAGAGATCAACCCAACTCCCTCTGCCCATCTCGAACCCAGCCCTCCCGGCTGAGGCATGACCTTTGTGTAGTTGCTTCGACAATGCCGACCCACTCTGACAAACGTCCTTATTATCACTCCATCTCTGCTGCCTTCTCAGGAAAGAGCTCATGAGGAAACAGATTTAAAAAAAAAAAAAAAAAACTGGAACCAGATGCTGTCAGGCTCAACTCATTTCTCAGGAGTTTTCAGAAACACCACTTGCCTTCAGCTCTGTCAACACCAGTGTGGGCACCAGAAATTTGCTGGGAAGTGAGAGACAGCGAGCAGGCGGCATCTGTAAGCCATTGCTTCTTCCCAGAAGGTGGGGGGCGAGGGGGGCAGACGGGGAGAGGGGCAGGGGGCTCCCCGATCAGTGGCAAGTTGAGTGCAACTCATGGGGACCCCACAGGCAACAGAGGAAAGCTGCGCTCCAGGACCCACCATAGTTGATTTTTCAGAAGTTGATCACCAGGCCTTTCTTCCGAGGCACATCTGAATAGACTGAAGCCACCCGTCTTCTTAGCGAACCATCTGCACCACCAGTGGACTGCTGGGAAGGACTTCCCGCTGCTGTAGTTGGATGCCCTTGAGTCAAGACCCCATGCCACAGAAGGGCTGAAATCTTCATTGAAGTTGGGAGCCAGTTCTTTTCCTTGGAGAAGCCACTGGTACTTTTGAACTGCCAACCTTTCTCAAACACCATGTTCTCTATAGGCAGGCAGCCCCTGAGTTACCTGTGGCTCAGTCCCTGTATAGCAACCGTTACAGGCGCCTGACAAACAAGGCCTGCGCCCTGCAGGCACTGGCATGAGGAGGCTGCTCTGGCCAGGAGTGTGGCTGGGGGGAACAGGGGCAGGGCAGACCTGCAGGGAGACTTGGCACATTGAACACAGGACAGCAGGGGCTGGGGTACACGGAGAGCACAGAGAGGTCTCTGTGGGGACCGTGTTTGTGGAGACTGGGAGCAAGGCTACTGCTGCTGCTGCTGGTGGTGGACCTGGCCACCACTGTCCGACTGGTTTGGCCACTGCTTGAGGAGGCTCAGCTACTCCCACTACCCAGAGTCTGTGAGGGCCTGGCCCAGCCAGTGTCACACAGGCGTGGTGTTCACCAGCCCGGTGCAGTCCTGTAGGGTGGAGAACGTCACCAAGGAGAGGGAAGGGGGAAGGGGCTATAGAAACAGGCATGCTCCTTCATTCTGAGTTTGAAATCCTTAAAATCGGGGGTGGAGTCGAGGTGGAACAGTAAACAAAAGGAGACCTACTTTCCCTTAAACAAAACCAAACCACGGTTGGGGGCCAGAGATGCTGCATTCAGATATTGCATGTTGAGAGAGAGAGAGGTGGGGGAATCCCTGGGTTGCTGCAGGACTGTCCGTTTCCAATTCCGCTAGAATTTCACTTTGTGTATTTGGGAGCTCTATCATTCGGTGCATATTTACTATGGTTATGTTTTCCTGGTTGATTGACCCTTTAATCACTATGAAATGGTTTTGCCCTTGATAATGAATTTTGCCTTAAAGCCTGTTTTATCAAAGAGTTTTTTGGGTTGTTTTTTTTTTTTTTTTTTTTTGCCACTCCTGCATCCTTTCCACTTTTGGATTTTTAACTTGGCGATGTCTTCATGTTTCAAGAACCCTTCTTGTAGGCAGCAGATGGATGGACCGTGTGTTCTTATCCACTCTCTGCCCCGTGACTGGTTCATCCAGTCACTTACTCCAGTGATACTGATTGGGACTGTTGACAGGTAGGAATTTATGGCTGGCACTTTGTTACAGTGTGTGTGTGTGTGTGTGTGTGTGTGTGTGTGTGTGACGGTTTCTTTGTGCCACCTAATTTTCTATACTGAGTTCTTTCTGTTGATGGATTTCTTTGCATCTTTATAACCTTACTGCAATGTAGCTGGTAATTTCTGCATTTTATATGTGGAAAAACAATAAACAGATGCTCTGAGACATTAAGGAAATTGTCCAGGTCATATGACTCAAAGGAACAGGACCAACGATTCAGCTTGCCCCTTAGAAACTGGCCATGCTGTTTTCCTCAAGCTTCCTGTGGTCAGACTAAGAGTTGGGTCTGTCCTTCAGGAAGCAACACAGGGAGGTGCTGTCCTGGACATCAATCCCACCCCTCGTCCCTGACAGCACCGCGCTACTATTGTAGAAGTTGTACGGCTGGTGGACTGACAACTCCGGAGGGCACCTTAAATGGCCCCTTTCAGGCTCATCTGCAGACCCAGCACTGGATCATCTTGTCCCCTACTGTACTGTTCCCCCAACGCTGAGGGCACTGTGTAACGGCCTACCCTGTCCCGACGAACCCCCAGGCTCTGTCTGCCCAGGGTGCTGAAGCCATGTACAGCAGCTGGCTTCTCTGCCTCCACACTGTGCAAAACCACCCCCATAGTGTTGCCTCGCTGCGGTCACGTGACTTCTGGGGCCGGCCTGGGCTTTTCCTGGCTGTGTCTCCAACATATCAGTTCCTTCCAATAGCCACAGGCACTCATCAACTCTTGTTTCGAAAGCCCAAGCTGTTTCTGAGTCCTGTGGCGTGGGGCAGGGATGCCTCCAACTCAGGCCTGCAGTGATGACAGATAGGCCCTGGACCCACAGAACGGCCCAGCCTTTCCCGCTCCCATTGCCAATGGCACTGCAGGCTCACCCTGACAATTCACTTCTCAGACATTCCCCAGGGAGGGGGAGCCCTCTCTCCTGGTGCTCCAAATGACAGCATTTCGGGAAATGTGCTGATATTTCAAATACGAATGCTATGTAGTATGTGATGCCAAAAAGAAAAAAAAATGTGGAGGCAAAGAGCTGTTTCCCTGATGGAGGGCTGTTCCTCTGCGGGGAGGAATGGTGAAAGGCAGCCTGCCACAGCCCTGGCCCTTCCAGGCTCGCCGACTGCAGAAGCCAGGGGTCCAGCGCCAGGTAAAGGAAGCGGGCCAAGCAGACTCACCTGGGAAAGGTATTAGAAGGAGCAAGCTGAGGTGCAAACAGTTATCCAGCTAAGCTAAGTCTCAGTCAAGCAGCATTCCACTCCGACTCTAGGGCCGGGCCAGTTCTTCAATGGGATCACCACCAAAAGGACATGACGCCAACTTTTGTTCAAGTTTTACTTATGAGTAAGTGGCCAGTAAAAGATTCTGAAGTTTAGGGCTAGGGGGAAAACAAGATCCAGAAGTTGTTTCAAGAAGATATTTCCAGTTGTAGGTGAAAATACCCAGCTGATCCCAAATGTCACCTACTGGTTACGCACCCCAGGAGCCCTCCTGGCGTAGCGGTTATGAGCTTGGCTGCTAATCACAAGTTGCTCTGTGGGCAAAAAATGGAGCTTTCTACTCCTTTTAAAAGTGACAGTCTCAAGGTGCAGTGTAGCAACAATGAACCATGCAACTTTCCTCTAGTTCTTAAATGCTTCCTCTCCCCGCTCCCACTATCATGATCTCAATTTTACCTTTTTTTTTTTTGGCATCACTGCCCTCTGGTGGTGGGAGTAGGAGGCCTAGCCTTTGCTCCATGGCGCTGGAATTGAACCTACATCCCAGTGGGCCACAGTCCCGCGCACAACCACTACGCCACCGGAGCTCAGCCCCAATTCTACCTTACAAATCCAGCTAGACCAGGGGATGTACACTGGAGCTGGAAACGGGTAATTCAGGTCAGATGATCCTTTCAGGACCGGGGGGTGAGAGTGGTGATGCCAGGAGGGTGGAGGGAAGGTGGAGTAGAAAGGGGGAACCTATTATGGGGATCTACATAGGGCCTCCTCTCTGGGGTACGGACAACGGGAAAGTAGGTGAAGGGACACATCGGACAGTGTATGATAACAAAATAATGACAATTTGTAAATTGTTAAGGGTTCATGGGGGAAGGGGATGGGGAAGGGAGGGGAAATAGGGACCTGGTACCGGGGGCCTAGGTAGAGGGAGGATGTTTCAAGAATGATGATGGTAACAAAGGTGCAAATGCAGTCTACATACAAGTGATGTCTGTATGGATCATGATAGGAGTTGTATGAACTCCCAATAAAATGATTAAAAAAAAAAAGCTTATTGTAAGGGTTCAAATAAAAATGTTTTGGAAATGATGGCAATATATGTACAAATATGCTTGATACAATTGATGTATGAAATGTTATAAGAGTTGTCAGAGCCCCTGATAAAATGACATACATACATACACACATAAATGTGACAGTCTCAGAGACCCCTGGGGGCTGTTCGGCACTGACCTATGGGATGGGGTGGTAGGAGTCGGCATTGACTTGATGGCAGTGAGTTTGGCTGGCTTGAGTGACTAGGCACGCCGTGACCAACCCAAAGCACAGCATTCTGAGAGCATCAGAGGTGCCGAGGAAGAAAAGACCTGGCAAGCCGCTTCTGTGAAGAATGTTTTAAAAAGACACAAATCCATAGTCATTCCATTGGTTCCCACTCACAGGGAGCCCTGGGAGTGTCTCCCGTGGATCAGCAGCACTGTCGGACTTGGTTTCTCGTGAATGAGAATCCACGTGACTGTACCTAGCAACAAGAAAACCCAAGCCCCGCCCACTGCCGCAGAGTCACCTCCAACTCCCAGCACCTTAGAGGGTGGAGCAGAACTTCCCATTGGGCTTCCCAGTCTGTGGTCTGTATGAGAGCAGACTGTGCCCCTGGGTCCGTGGAGGGGCTGGGGGTTCCAATGATGGGCCTTTCCCTGGGTGTCCACTGCCGAGCGCCTGACCGCGGCGCCACCGGGCGGCCCGGATCATTTCTCCACCTTCACCGGATGGAAACTTGGCTTCCCAGGAAAACGCTTTCTGCTGCTTCCATGCGTCATTTTCTCCCCTTAGGGTAGATCGTTTTCACACTTTGGGACTTGACCCAGCAGCGGGACAGGAAACTGGGTGAAAGGGTCACACACGGCCATTACATCTCAAAAAAAACCCTCAAGACAAAACAAACAAAGAAACCCAAAAAAAACAACCAAATCTGTGACGAGAACAGACGACAACAGAGAGCAGCACACACTGCCCTGGGAGGTGTGGCTTTGCGTGGCTTTGGCTACTTTCTATGCACACAAGCATGTGCCCTGGTCGTGGGGTGGGGTGGGGTCGGGAGAGCGGGGTGGGGGGGGGGGGGAGAAACCTGTGTCTCTCACTCTCTGTGCTATTTTGCCGGCTCAGCCACAAGCCCCAGACCACAACATGGAAGCCCTGTGGCCGAGGCTGCCACAGACATGTTTTGCTTGGCCGAGGCAACCATTGTTAAAAAGGGAGTGCTATTGGTGTTTTCACGCAGAGATTCTGGAAAAGGTGCTCAGATGGTGGGGAACAACATTCCTCCCTGGGGATCAGGAAGGAGCTATACAGAGCCCCCCCCACTTTAAAGAGGGCTCACCACGGTACCCCCGTCTTCACTTACTCAGTTCTCTCCTTTGGTTCTTGGAGGAGTGCGCATGGATGGCTCCCAGCCCTGTTCATCCTCAAAGTAACTCCTTTGCAAAGGTCTCAGTGAACCAACCTTTCTGTATGCATGAGTGTCTTTGGCTAAACTGAGCTGGATTTACATCCCCCACCCCAGAAAGAGCTGGCCCCTCACTGCTGGCCCCCCCCCCCATTTTGAGCCCTTTCTTCCACTCCCCTTGGGTTCTCTTGTTACCCTCCTCTGCATCCTTCAAAACCCACCCTGTCTGGCCCTCCCCTGCCCTGCAGCCCCAGCATGAGAGCAATAGCATTCCAGGGAGCCTATCTCCCGCTACAGCACACTTACTTATGTCTGTGACCACGTTCTTTTAGAATGTGAGTCCTTGTAAGTTGAGGGCAGGCCTTGGTTTCTATTCCTTCATTACTTATCTCCTGGTAGGTGCGGAATGTATGTTTACTGAATGAGCATACCCATCTCTCCAGTCATGCTGCCCATCGACCCAGGTATTGGTTCACTGGCCATCCTGGGGCACTTAATTTGGGGCAGGTGCTGTGTTATGGAATGACCCTTTCACAGGGGTTGCCCGATTCATAGCAGTAGCAAAATTACAGTGATGAAGTAGCAATGAAAGTAATTTTATGGTTAAGGGGGTCACCACAGCGTGAGGAACTCTATGAAAGGGTCACAGCATGAAGAAGGTTGAAAGCCAGTGCTTTAGAGGATCCTGATGGTCACGTCTAAGTATCCAGAAAGATCAGTCTGTGTGCTTGGAATTGAGACAGAAACTCAGCCCAGTGACCTTCCGGACAAGCTGGGCAATTACAGTGTCCACCATGTCAGTCTGAACACAAACAGGATGTTTCAGAAAAGAGGGGTCAGGCATGACATGTACTTGCCCTTCCCACCATGAATAAAATTTGCCCTTGAATCTACCGCTCCTGCCAGTTGGGGGATGAACATGCCTCTTGTGTGACTCACCAGCAGACCAGCACACACTGAGATAAGGAAGCTGGACTGGTTTCTACTGTGATGTGCTGAGATCAGCCTCAATCGCCTGGGAAGAAATCCATTCGCTCCTGGTCACGAAGCTTCTGAAAGGCCTCTGGCTGCAGACCAACATCTGCATTCCATGCTGGCCTAGGACAGAAACCCCACACCAGGGCTCGCTCTCCAACAGCCAGGGGCTGGGGGATGCCATCACCCAGAGGGGCAGTCTCCCTGTGAATCGTGGCGAGTGAATCGGGTGAACCTCCCCAATATACCTTTCCTGTAGGTCTTTGGAGAAGAGGGGTTCTGTAATAACAGACAGGTTCTCTCCTTCTTCCTGGTCCCTGGGAGAGACAGGTGAAAGGGCCATGTCCTGACCATGTCCTGGAGTAGCTAATTCCAGCTCTGACATTCACTGCCCGTCCGCTGTTGGTAGGTTTGCCTGAGCTGTCACTTCAGAAACACTAAGAAACACTAAGAAAGAAAGAGCACTAGTGTCGGCCAAAAGTGGAACCCTTTTCCATGAATGTAGTGTATAAGACTGTGTAAAATTCCTTCTTGGAAACTTCTCAGATAGTTATTTCCAACTGAGGCTTTTCTTCTGCTGTTGGGGTTTTGTTTTTGATTTTTGCTGTTGTTTGTTTTTCTTTATAGGAAACTCAGGACAGGTAAGTCTATAGAGACAGTAATTGGAGTCATGGTTTTTTTGGAGCTGGGGGTAGGGGGGGATGGGGAGCTAATAATAATAAGTACAAGAAAGAGGAAATTGATGGGCAATTGATTTAAGTGACAGTCTCACAAGTCTCTTAAATATATTTAAATATGTGATCTTAAGTCAACCTGTCAAAACTGTTAAAAATTTTAAACAAATTTTATGAATCATCTTATTGGGGGACTCTTACAAATCTTATAACAACCCATCATTTCATTGTAATAAGCATGCATGTACATATGTTGCCATCAACATTTTTTTGTTTATTTGTTTTGTTTTGGGGTATCACTGCCCTCTGGTGGTGGGAGTAGGAGGCCCAGCCTTGCTGCTGGATTTGAACCTCCAACCCAGTGAGCCACAGTCCCATGCACAACCACTATGCCACCGGGGCTCAGCCCGCCATCAACATTTCTAAAACATTTTCTTTATACTTGAGCCCTTTGGGTGATGGTCAAGTCAATGCGTGCTTTCTCTTTGTTTGTTTATCCAGGCACAGTGGGGACGAGGTGAAGAGGCAGGTAAGAGAGAAAAGGTCTGGGAGACAACTCAAGGCATCAGACTGCCTTGAGGACAAGAGAGAGATGAATTTGGGCTCCAGACTGCCTTGAGGACAAGAGAGAGATGAATTTGGGCTCCCACGGTGGTGGGCACTGGCCCAAACAGGGTGTTCTGTGTGTTCTGTGTCCTGGGAACAGTAGGTTATCACGGACTATGGAAAGGATCCAGGAGTCCCAGGGAGAAGCTTCGGACTTTGTATCCTTAACAATTCCCAGGTCATGCTGATGGTGCTGGTCCAGGGCCCACACTACGACACACTCTGGGGGATCCATGGGTTTTGAGGGCAAGATGAGTCTCCAGCCGCAGGGAAGTCCATCCACCACTGATGCATCCACATGTCACAGATAGCTCTGCAGGCTCTTCCTGAAGACCCCGCGTGAAGCCCATGACGACTGCCGAGCTGTCCCTCAAGTGGCACAGGTGTCTAAAGTGCTGTTTAATTTCTCTGGTGTGTACTTAGGTACACAGAGTCCTGCTAGAAATATCCAGAGAAGGGGCGGGTCTTTACGAAGCTTCCTGTAGGGAAGCTTGAGTTAGGGATTGGTAAATAAATCAGAGGAGAATATGCATCCTTCCCACTAGGGCAGGGGGGCAGCTGGACCGAGGGTGAGATGCTCAAATACCTAGCCTGCCACCCACCCTTTAGAGCTTTCAAATGGGAAAGGCGGGTTGCAGGGGGTCCTAGTCACATTTGCATGGGTTCCATAGCTAGATATGCCTGGGTACAGCTCCCAGCGCTTCTCCTTCCTAGTGAGGTGATGTCTAGTCATTCGTCTTAATTCCCCCTGAGCCTCCCTTTGCTCATCTGTAAAAGGGGGGAGGGGTGATAGTGTCATGACTAGGTTTGACCCTATGTATCCGAGACACTGTCAGCGAAGCTCCAGCGAAAAGCCTGCCACTCCGTATGTGCTCAACAACCAGCAGGCTTCATGGCGTACAAAATCAAACAGGTTGGCGTTGGCTGAGGAGGGCGTGGATGTAGATGGGGAAGGGGAAATGTTTTAAGGATGTGGGGCAAACCTGGAACGCTGAGCTAGAAACCTTGAACTTTACCTCGTCACTCATTAACACGGGGATTTTTTTTTTTTTGAGCTGGGAATGAGGCGATGACAGCAGTGTCCTAAGAGGATTAATCTGGTGCCAGTCTGTGGGACACATGGGAAGCACTGTGTACCACTGTTCCCAGGCACTGCCAAGAAGCAGATCAACCTGGTTTTCAGAGGGAGCATGGAGTGTCCACTTTGAGACCCATATAGCAGACTTGGCCCAGCAGTGGGTGGTAGGGTGACTGGAAGGGGTGGTATCTGCTTCTTCATGGTAACTAACCCCTGGGTGTAGCCTGTCATCCTGGAGGACCCCAAGGATGCTTTCTGGTCAGATCTCTCACAAGGTAGGTCCAGCAAGTCTGTACAGGCTGGTCAAGAAAACTGAGTCTTGTCCAAGAGGTACCACATGGCCTCTGTGCCTCACACTAGCCCATGGTTCACAGATTTGAGCCCATTGTGTCCTCTGTCCCCTGACCACCACCAGCAACTCTCCATCTGCCCCACCAGTCCTTCCCAAGCTCTATTCCTTTTCTTCCTCTCACACCCTACACAAGGGGTTCTCAGCCTTCCTAATGCCGCCACCCTTTAATGCCATTTCTCATGTTGTGGTGCTACCCCAACCATGAAGTTATTTTTGCTGCTACTTCACAACTGTCATTTTGCTACTGTTAGGAATCAGGCGACCCCTGTGAAAGGGTCATTCAACCCCCAAAGGAGTCACGAACCACAGGTTGTGAACCGTTGCCCTATACTCAATCTTCAAATCAAATTTCATCCATTCCAGTATTGTGAGTCATCTCAAATGGATTGTTTTCTTTTTAGGTTTATAGGGCCCAAATATCCCCAGTCCTTAAAGTTCCAGTCACAATGTTTGGCCACTAAATCTTACACCTTCCAAAGCCCAGCAGGCAACACACTCTCTCTTTCTTTTAACATCTACTCCCCACCAGTTATTTATGAACCTATGTTACCTCCTTGACAGACGGTAATAAGTCTGCGGATAGCACTAGGTCTTGGAAGTTCACACAGTTTCTCTAAGTGTCCAGCATTTTTCAAAAACAGAGGGAGACCTCAGGAAGTAGGGACTAGACAGGGAAGTTTCTAGAGTAGAATGGGGTTACCAAATATGAAAGGACATCTAAAACAAGAAATAAACAAAAAAAACACCTGAGCAAGAACATCTCTGAAGGTCCACCTGCTTTGATAAATACATTTTTTTCCACTTGAGCAAATGAGCGGCCCATCATGAGGCAGAGAGAGTCCTTTACAGGCATCTTGGCCACCTCATGTCTTGCCCAAACCTTAAGAGCATCAAGGGGTTATTTGGTTGGGTTGATTCCCATAATGGTGGTTTACATCTCTTGCTCTCTGTACTCAGTCGGGGTGGCCTTACACCTGACCCTGGAAAACCACTATAGCCAAGGTGTGTCCAGCCACTCAGATCTCTGTGCGGAGGCTCTCATCAGAGCTCTGGGGCACTCGATAACGTCTGGAGGGATTTGGAATTGCCCTGGGTATGGGATTGCTGCAACTGGCATTGACTGGGCAGAAGGCAAAGAACGCTATTGAATACCCAACCAGGTGCCGGGCAGACTTATGAAGAACCAACTGGTCTGAAGTGTTGGTCATGCTGAGGGTGAAGAACTCTGCTCCAAATAAACGATTTGCCTTGTGTGTGTGTGTGTGTGTGTGTGTGTGCACATGCACATGTGCAGACCCACCCCCTGGATGTTCATGGGAGAACAAGCATCCCTCCCTGAAAGGGGGACTGTACTGGGTTTCACTGGGTCTCAACAACATCAACAGACATCAGCTGCCACTATGTCAATTCTAACTCATGCTGACTCTGTGTTTGGCGGTGCCGAGTGGAGCTGCATGGGATTTGTTTTCTTTCTGGATTGGGACTTTAGGAATAGAGGCTCTATGTACAATCAAGGTAAGAATACGTAGGTAGACCATGCAAAGTCCAGTTCTTGTGGCCCTATCGGATAGAGGAGACCCACCCCCCTATTGTTTTCAGAGGATGGAGGTCTCTATGGGAGCAGAAAGTTCCACCTTTCTCCGATAGAGGAGTGTTGGCCTCAAACTCCTGACCTTGCAGCTAGCCGTTCAACTGGCAGCCCACCCAGCCACCAGGGCTCCTCAAACACACCACTGGGTTCCCAAGCTGTAATCTTCATGGAAGATGATTCCAGGCCTTTCTTCCACTGCGATGCTGCCAGGGAGTACTAGCACATGGACAGGGCCAAGGAGAACGGCCTTTTTGGATTTCTGTAAACCTTTACGAGAGCATAAAGTTTCATTTTTCTCCCATGGAGCAGCTGGTGGGTTTGAACTGCCATCCTTGTGGTTAGGAACCCAATTCTCAGCCCATGATGACATTGGGACTCCTTGTAGTGCGACCAAAAGAACAAAACACAACCAACGCACTGCCACTCACCAGAATGTCCACTCACCAGGATCCTATAGGAAGGCTAGAACTGCCCTCTGTGAGTTTCAGAGATGGAAAATCTTTACAATCCTATTGTTCTCCCACAGAGTGGCCGGTGGTCTCAAACTGCCGATCCTGTGGTTAACAGCCCAACACGTGACCAACCATAAGGCTACCAGGATTCCTTAGAGCAGTGGTTCTCAACCTGTGGGTCGTGACCCCTTTAGGGGGTTGGACCTTTAGGGGTCCAACGACCCTTTCACAGGGGTTGCCCCATTCATGACAGTGATGGTGTAACGAAGAAAATAATTTTATGGGTGGGGGCGGGTCACCACCACGTGAGGAACCATATGAAAGGGTCGCTGCATTAGGAAGTTGAGAACCACTGCCTTAGAGCATGACTCGGTACATTTAAACCACTAACCAAAAGGGGCAGATTGCTTGCCCTGCCCCCAATTTGAGCACTAATCCAAGCTGGGTCATCCAACAGTGGCACGAGGTTCACAGGAAAACAGAAAGCAAACAATCCCAAACCGATGGGCCCAAATGTATACCTCTACGCACCTCTGCTTGTCTTCCTGATTGGCTAAACCATCCTCTCTCTCTCAGTTTCCAAACTACAACTGTTCCGCACCACTTCAATACTTGTTTATATAACTTAATCTCTAGTGTTTGCTAATTCTTATTTTCTCTAAGCAGCAGCAGCAATAAATCCCTTGTGTGTATTTTTAAAGCCGGCCCTAAAACACACAAAAGCTAGACAACCAGGGCTTTTAAATCAGAAGCCAGGGCCTCCAGAGTTTAGCTTGATGAGTGCACATATGCAGGAAGACAGATATTGACAGATAAACCCACAAAAATCTCTCCTACTCTTGTTACAGGAGACAGCAAGGGGAAGATGTCCTTGAAAGTGCCAGAGACATCATCTTTTCATCAAGACTCCTGGATCAATAAGGCTTTGAAACCAGAAGTCAATGGATTCCTGGTCAGGAGAACAAAAGACAGGGAGGGTCCAAGTCTGTTGGTAAACACCGCTCCACACTACCAGGTAGGTTCAAGAAACTTGACCCTGGAGAGAAAATGCTGGGGCAGACCAGTATGTGCGAAGCCACTCTCAGGGGCCAGGGGAGCGGGAGTCTACTATTATTCCTCTTTCAGAAGGTTCTCATGTTCCAAGGGTGGTAGACAAGTCAGGATGCCTTAGTCAGACCTCACTCTAGTGCGGTGGTTCTCCGCCTTTCTAATCCGAGACCCTATCATACAGTTCCTCATGTGGTGATGACCCCCCAAGCATAAGATTATTTTCCTTACTAGTTCATCACTATCATGTTGTTACTGTTATGAGTTGGGAAACCCCTTTGAAAAGGGTTGGGTCCCTAAAGGAGTCGTGACCCACAGGTTGAGAACCACTGCTCTAGTGGGGCTCATATCCTCTCTAGGAAGAAGGGAGGAGCTAGGCCTCTTGCAGAACAGGATATGATCGAAGGCCTCTAGACGGACCTCAGGGCTGTGTTAAAAGTCTGACCCCCTGTCAGCCTGCTGTCAGTGCTCCCCAAGACAAGGTCTATGATACAGCGGACACCCCATTCAACATGGGGAAGTCAGTGCTGGAGACACAGAGCCTGCGTATCACCTGGGGATGGAGACCGAGGACGCCCACTTCCTGTGGGAAGTGCAGCCACAGAGCCATGGCCATCGCTTGAAGGGACTTGGGGGGCCAGGGCTTGGTCCAATGAGTCCTCTGTGTGATCCTGGGCAACTTGCTTTTCCTTTCTGGCCTCATTTTCTCATCTCGAGAAGGAAGCCTGGACGTGACCCCTGGAAGTGCCCTTCCTCCCTGAGCAGCTCTGGGGCTCTCATCTCTCTGTGGGAGCTCTGCTCTCCCTGCCAGGATGCCTGCTTGCCTTTGCTGCTGGCCGAGCTCGGTGCCAGCAGAAGGCCGGGAGGCAGCAGTGTGGGCTGGCACAGACCTCAAAATAACAGGGCACAGCCTTTCCTCAGTGACGAAGGGTTAAGAGAACACTAGCATGCGACCTCCCCAGAAGCTTGGGCTTTTGGGGTCTTCTACAATGACTAGGGGAGGGAGTGGCCATGTGGGGAGTCCTACGGTGTAGCCAGGAGTCCTGTGGGGTAGGGGTTACGTGCTGATCTGTAATCCCGCTGTGCCACAGCTTAAAGCCACTCTGGGGGAGACAGTTGGGGATTTCGACTCTTTCAAACAGTTTGGGAAGTCTCGGGGGACAGTTGGATGCTGTCTGGCAGGGGTGTTAGGGGTGGCTATCACCTCGGTGGCAATGGGTTGGGTTGGGTTATCAGAGGAGCGCAGGTGGTGCAGGGGGTAAGCACAGGGCTGTTAACCCCTGACCCACCTCTGCACAGGAGAAAGACGGGGAGGCTGCCTGCTCCCGTGAAGATGTACGTCCTCAGAGGTGCCAAGGAGCAGGTCTATGCTGACCTATCATGGCAGCTAGGAGTGCGAATTGACTAGATAATGGAGGTGGGGAGTTTGAGCGGCAGCCTACAAATCACACAGCGCTAGTCGGGGGCTTCCCTGGACCCCGAAGGAATAGAGAAATGACTCCTGTGAACCCTTTCCCCATCCCTCACAAATTACACATAGTGGGGAAAGGAAAGCAAGTCCATTAGCAGCTGCCATGCATGTCAAGACTGTTGTGGCTGGGGAGAGAGAGACTGAAGAGCTGTGACCTCTGGCTAATGTCAACATCTGTGCTGCTTCTAGCGAGGGTCCTGGCATGTCCCCTTCCCCAAAGAGAAGGCATATCCATGACATGAACCTTTCTGCCCTCCACCAGAAGCCTGTGAGCATGAAAGATACATGAGCACCAGGCACAAGCCAGTCCACATCTCTCAGCCCTGAGCAGCAGGCGGGCACAGTTCACTATCCCAGGCCTCCCCACATCCATCAGACAGACCACACCCAGCGTCGCCAGCCGCCGAGAGCACCACTCGGAGTGCAGCATGCTCAGTTCAAGGGCATTCTCTGTGGTGTGGGGGCTTGAGCAGATAAGGGCATAGGTAAGTCAGGGAGATGGTTCAAGAACACACCCCCAAAAGGGTCAGTGTCCATGTCTCTGGAGAAAACTATGCCCCCCACCTCCCAGTAATAAATTTGACAGGAAAGAAATGTCAGCTCACCAAAGAACCAAACCATAGGGGATCCTACACTACCCTACATGACATGACTGTAGGTTATGTTATATACTATACTACACTACTATAGGTTATGCTATACATCATACTACACTACTGTACTATCGGTTGTTATATATTATATTAGCTACACTATACTACTGTACTATAGGTTATGTTATATATTATATTAATTACAACAATGTGATGAAGATCCAAACATACTGCAAGTAAAAATTAAATCACAGAAAAATCCTTCTCGGTCTAATTTATTCTTGTGGAGGAAGATACACAGCACTGCAAGAAGAGTAACTTAGGAGAGTGTGAGAACTTTTCTGTTCCCCTCTATTCTCCTATAACATTTCATTTTCTTAACTCGAGCAGTATCTTCACGGGACTTGACTTAAAAAAATCTTTTCCCACCATTGTCATCTCTCCGTTTCCCAAATAAACTCAATGGTGAAGGCAGGCCTCAATAAAAAGAAAGAAAACCTTTAGCTTACATGTCGTAGGAGGACCACACCTAGTGCACTTCAACAAAAAATTAACGTCAGGGACCAGGTAGGTCCGCCCTTCCCCTCCTTCCAGCCTCCTTGGGGCGTGACTTTGTCACCTGTGATAGCAGAGGTGTTTGGGGGCGTGGCTAGGGCAAGAGCTGAAAGGGCAGGTTAGAGACACACCTGCAACCTCTGAAAGGGCCTGGCGTCTGCTCTCCACCGGTCCCAGCTGGGCTGGGAGGCAGGTCCCAACGGGCCAGCAGCGGGCGGGCGGGGCAGCCCCTGGGTTCCACAATTAATGACAGGCTCGACTTGAGTGAGTGCGGGCAGCTGGGGTGAGAATGGAGGGTGAGTGGGGCAGCCAGGTAAAGCTTCAGCACAGCCCCGCAAGCTCAAAACGCACGCTCCAGCCCCCGCCCTGCCACCGCGCGCTGGGCCGGGCAAACACGCCGCGATCCGAGGGGCTTCCCGGGCGCGTGGCTCAATTAAAGGCGCTCGATGAAGAGTGTGCGCTCATGTCTGCCCGGCTTCCCATCGACCACCCCCCGCCGGGCGGTGGCCGAGCCCCGCAATGCCGCTCTAACTTGTGCACCCGGATCGGATCGCTCGTGAGCATTACCTTTCTCCTTCACCATGGCAACGGGGCCTTGGCCGCGCCGGGCGGAGGGCTACGGGAATGGCCGCTTCGCCCGCCCCGAGCCTCGCCCAGGCCTCCGGCGGCTGCAGTCCCGGGCGCCTCGCTCGCCGCCTGCCTCCGAGCCGAGCCCGGCCCGCCGCTGGCCCCGCCACGCCCGCGCCCGCGCCCGCGCCCCAGCGCTCCGCCGCCGCCGCCGAGTGGCAGCCGCACCCAGCCCGGGGACGCGTCCCCGCGGCCGCCGCCGCCGCTGCCCGCTCCAGCTGCTGTTGTAACAAATGCAAAATTCCACTGTCCTAATCTCCGGTCACTGACACCACCTTGCATTCCTCGTGCGGGGCCCAGAGAAAACCGGCTGCAAAAATGCCTTGGCGGGTTCCCAGGGTCTGATAAATGATTGCCAGGAAGGGCGGGGGGGGGGGAGGGGGGGCAGCGGCGAGGTGCTGCAGCCAAAGGGACCGTCGCCCGGAGTGAAAGCGAGTCCATTGTGAGCTCGATTCGTTTCCGTTAGGGCTGCCTTCATGTCTCACTCTGGGGTCTCTCAAGGCAACGGAATGGACACAATGAGCCTCCGTGGGGGCGCGGACGCATAGGACTGCCTTTCCCGGCGCAACCCCCCACACCGAATGCCCTGGAGCCTCCATTATCACAGAAAAAAACGAACCTGTGCCTGTATCTGGTCTCCCCACCCCTGTGCTTCACCTAAATGGCAGGTGTCCACCAGTGGTTTGGGGGGGCTGGGAGTCGTGGGCGTTGGTGCATGGCCTGAGAGGCAGCCAGGACAGAGGAACTTGGCTCGATTGGCTTCTCTAGAACCACTTTCAAGATGGTAGGAGAAATGGGTTATAAATGGATGGACTCCTGACTCCAGCTTTCGGGTGCCTTCATTATGGCTTTCCGGACGAGTGCCGTAAATCTTGGGGTGCACAACCACAGCTCTGGGCTGCAGATCATGAGGTAGGGGGTTCAAACTTCCTGGCAGCTCTCTGGGAGATCAAGATTTTCTCTCTATTCCACTATAGAGAGTCTCAGAAACCCACAGCCAGAGTCAACGTGATGGCAGGGGGCTTGTTTTGGGGGCCAGACGAAGACCAGACATGAGGTGCTCCTAACGTTTGTGTGGATGGGTAGCTTTTTTTGTTGCGGGATTGGTTTTTTGGTTGTTTTTTTGTTTGGGTTTCTAACCACAGGGTCACAGGCAAGTGATTTCCCGGGTCACCAAACTGATCCCCAACCCATTCCAGCACCATCCTGCCAAGCCCAGGTGTTCCGGTCCCCACCGCCCAGCACGGTGGGGCATCCACCCACCATGTGGGAGAAACGTGATGAGCGGGAGACAGACAGGAGGCAGCAGATGGCCAGCCCAGCTTTCAGAACCAGAATGCACCGCCGGTACGAGCCGGTATTTACTGCAAATATTGTACCGTGTTAGGTCACAGAGTGACAAGGTGGCAACAGGAGCAGAGATCAACCTGCCTGGGCTCTGGCTTCAGTTCTGCAGCTGCCTGGTCACCCTTGGCCAGCCCTTTCTTGCTGGTGTCTGATGTGCAGACAGGAGGCAGGTAAGCTACTGTTCTCTCATGTGTGGCTGAGGGCTTCCCTATGAAGAGCGTGACCATCCCAGCCTGCCGGTAAAAGCTCCGTCCCCAGCACCAAGGGTCATCTTTTCTATCACACACACTTCACCGCCATCGCTCCCTGCCCCCACTGCAACCCTGCAGGGTCAAGTTTTTCCGAAGTCAATGGCCAGCTGGAGAGGGAGCCCTGGAGAGAGCCTTTTAAGCACTTCTTGAGCCTCCAGTCCTGAATAGGACAATTCAAGGTCCTGGTCAAAGCTGACTCTGGGGAGTGCCCAGGGCGCAGGGGCACCAAGAACTGGCCCTTCACACCCCAAATGGTCAGTGCTACCCCTGCACGTGTCCACCTCCCCCAGTCCAATGCCTCCTCTGAGCCCTAAGGAGATGCCGAGAGCTGGAATTAGTTAAGGGCCGATTGCTTAGCAGGTGCATTTGTTCATTGTGTTTCGGTCCCGTAATGAGGTGAGCGCCTCACGTGGGCACGTCTCCCTAGGCATTCCTCTCCCGTGCTCAGTTCAAAGCCAAGGGAACAGCTAGCATTTCTCTCTCCTCCCCCCTCCCCTCTTCCATAATAGAATTAAACACCACTGGATTTCTAGTTCAAAACCAATCACACATAAGTGGTTTCAGATGTCGTAAATGCAGTCCGTTCAATCGCTCCCTCAGGTAGGCTGGCCGCTTTAAATCCTGAGAATGAAGTGTAGAAACCAATCTGGTCCCTTACTGCTCACCTGGACACCTCCGTGGAAAAGGGGCAGCTGGGGATGGGGAGGGGGGGGGAGGCTAAGCAGAAACAGCTGCTTCCTCCTTGTTTCCGTAGCCTTCTCGAAAGGAAAATACTACGGTGGTTCCGAGAGATTTGTTCATTGCTCCCGTGTTTTCCATGAGGAGAATTTTCCTGTGCCGTAGTCAACGTGATGAGTCACCGGCAGTCTGCCTTCGGTAGCTAAAGAACCGTCAGATGACACAAGTCCAGCCCCCCCCCCCCCCAACACACACACACACCCCACCACCACCACCAGACGCTGCAATTTCAGGATGAAAAGTATCCACTGGGCACTTTGAAGATAACCAAAATGGGATTGCTGCGGCTATTTCTGGAATGTGGGAGGTTAAAACCAAATTGGTTTGGTTTTTAGTCTCTTGGCCTCACTGGCAAGAGTCCTTAAAAGCTTGGAGACCAGAAGCCCGGAGAACCTGGCTTCTGCTTCATGGCTCCAGCTGTGGGGAGAAGCAGGAGTGTGTGTGGTGGCCGAGAAGGGGGACAGCATTTCTGACTGTGCTGGAGAGATGTCGTGTAACGCACGCCTCTCCACCTCGTTCCATGGAGCCCAGCAAGGATGTCATCTCTGGTTTTAATTGTTGCTTTACTCCCCCACCCCCGACTCATTGCTGCCTGAAGTTCACTCACAAACTGAAGCAAGGAGTGGCCCACAAGTGACCAAGAGACAGAGACCATTTTGTTGGAGAGAAAAGCTTATTAGCACATCCGCCACACTGGGCACAAATTCAAAGGCACGTCATTTCAGTAGGGGCTGTGCCAATTAAGATAAACATGACAAGAGGAAACCAAGGACCCTGGCCCGACTCCACTTCCTCCCTCTGCCCCCCACCACCCCGTCTCTCTCTCCTTCTGGCCCCCTCTGTCTCTCTTTCCCTCTCCCCCTCCATTTCCCTCTCCTGATCCCTCTCCCTCTCTCCCTCCATCTCCCTCTCCCTCTCTCCCTCCTCATCTCTCCCTCTGCCCCTTCATCTCTCCCTCTGCCTCCTCCATCTCTCTCCTTGTCTCCCCTCCATCTCTCTCCCTCTCCCCACCCATCTCTCTCCCTCTCCCCCTTCATCTCTCTCGCTCCCTCCCCTCTGCTCCCCTTCATCTCTCCCCCTTTCCTGCAAAGCTGAAGATTTCTGCTTACTGCTCAGACATCTGTAATGGAGGAATTTCAAGACCTCTCTACTTGCCACATTCTGACTTCACCTTTCTGTTTCACCCACCAGGAGCTGGGTGAGTCTGAAGGGGGGGATCCCAGGGGGCATCAGACCCACGGACTGGGCTGGACTGCTTGCTTTCTAGGAAAGTCTTTCTTGGTATAAAGTTCTCCCCAAATGCATGAGTGTCACTGGCCTTGTTTCTCTAGGAAACTCAGCCTAACACAATGTCCAATACTGAGCAGGCTCCTCGACATGTTTGAGGATGACGGGCCAATATGTGTCCCCAAAGGTATGTTCAAGTCATAACTCTTGGACCCATAGAGGTGACCTAGCGAGGCGAAGGAGCCTGTACAGATGTGATGTAATTCGTTGACAGGAAGACACAGTGGGGGCCAAGAAACCCCTAACTCCGTGCCCTCGTGGCAAGAGACGAGAGAACTGAGAGACCGGCACAGTGGGAAGGAAGATGGTGATGGAAGAAGAAGAACAGCCGAGAATGGAGTTATGCTGCCATCAGCCGGCTTATTCCTCAGGACATCCCGGGGAAACAAGCAGCCTGAGCACACAGGGAAGGTCCCCTCCTCTGTACTCTAGGAGGAGGATGCCAATCTGATTTGGCCTCCCACCCCTTACAAGAAAAAAAATTACTCACTGTCCCCCTGACAATTAAGAACATTGGTTCTTAAATAAACCCAGGATAAAGTGTGGGCATGTGCTTTGCAAAACCTATGCATTGTTCCAACCTATGCATTGTTCCAACACACACACACACACACACACACACACACACATACACGAGTGGGGGGGGGACGACATATCACTCACTTAAGGAACACTGTTCTAGAGCCTTCTGAAGGAGTAGAGAGGCCTGCTGATGGCCTGCACTTGGACTTCAGCTTCCAGACCATGAAAGGATAAATGTCTGTTGGGCTAAGCAGCTCCGTTTGTGGTCATTCATGACAGCAGTCCTTGGAAACGGATACCCTCAGGACGGGCATCTGTCCATTAGTTTTTAAATACTCTCCTTCGAGAGCAACCAGCTCTGCGGCTGCAGAGATCCCCGGGGAGCCAGACTGCCCTTTGAGGGGGACTAGACCTCGGTGGTAATGGCCCCGGGTCTGCACTGGGCTGTGTGGGAGCTTTTCAAAGGCCAGGATGGGCCATGTTTCTCTAGACCACCATCAACGTGGTCTGCAGGTTCCAGCCCCTCCCCCCAGCCTCCCTGGGCTTGACTGGGGCTGAGACGTGGGTGCAGCCAGCGCCCTACAAACCTGAGGGAGACTTGCCGACTGGCATGCATAGCCCAACGAAGCTCAACATTGCATCCTCCCATCTGGAAAAGGCCCTGCCCTCTCATTAAAAGACACCCAGAGGCCCCAAAGGGTTAAGTGCCTCCCCACTAGCCAGTGGGTTGGTGGTACAACTGTCCCCCACCCCCACCCCCCAGGGAGCTGGGAAGCTGGACCTGGTGATCTGCTTTCAGGTAGTACACACAGCCTGAAGATACAGAGTAGTTCTTTCCCTCGACTCCAGGAGAAGCTGCTCAAACAGACTTGGCCTTCTGTGTAGTTCTCCTCAGCAAACCCGGGGTCACCCGGAGTCTGAATCTGCCCTGCCACAAACAACAACAAGCCTCTTCTTGGCTGGCCACACCCTCAGCCCAACCCGAACCACAAGCTGAATGACCACTTCATGGCTATGAGAACACCAAACTTTCCTCCCTCTAGGATGAAGTCTTCAGCCCTCTTAACCCTTCTTATTCTGGCATCCTGCGTCAACAGTTCTTAGGAGTTTTTCCCACCGGAGTCTGACCAAATCAAGGCCCCAACAGGTTCTGGTCCTGAAATGATCAGGGGAGAATTCTTCCTTTCACTTCAAAGCTTCCCTGGAGCCCTTTGTAGAAGACAATGGTAAGCCACAGTCTGTGCAGTTCTAGAAGATGACAGAGACCTGGCTGACAGCAAGCTCACGATGACGAAGAATCGGGGAGCCCTGGTGGTACTGGGGTTAAGCGTTTGACTGCTGAGAGAAAGGTTGGCGGTTCGAACAAGGCCATGGGAGAAGGGTGTGGCGGCAGCCTGTTTCCATGAAAGATGTGGAACCCGGATGGAGCCATCCTGTCCTGTCCCAGAGTCACCAGCGGGTCTCAGTGAGTTGGGATGGATTCCACAGTAACAGGTTTGAGGGGTCCACTAATGAGATCAATGCCAGAGAGCACCAAAGATGCGATTTTGCAAGTGCTCAGGAAACGTTCGTGGGACTCAAAGGCTCTCTTGAGAGCAGGGAGGGTTTCACGGATGGATGTTAAGCCCGTTTTTCAGGCACACGAGAAAGTCCTAAGAAACACAGGTATAACTCTACATTTGGGTCAGGGGCAGGGGAGAGTACCTATTTTAAAAGATAGTTTGCTGCTAGTTTTCAAGGTAGAAATCTAGGTCTTAAGGTAGAAAGACTATCTATCAGATATGGCTAGGTTGCCTGCCCGAGAAAGCTTGTTGTTTCCTCCTGGCACTTCACGGCATCAGGGCTGAGCTTGACTACACGGCAGGGCAGGATTTACATGTCTATTTTTGCAAAGGCTTGTGGGCTGAGGGGAAAAACCACCCCACGTGTTGTTGTATCTGGAGTTACACAGGACAGCCCCGAAATAAAGAGACAACTGGTGATGGAGACCCAAAAAACACCTCACTATCTTATACAAAGTCAATGTGCTAGATGTGTGGCTCATGATCTAGACCAGCGGTTCTCCACCTGGGGATCGTGACCCCTTTGGGAGCGGAACGACCCTCTCACAGGGGACGCCCATCACAGTAGCAAAATAACAGTGATGAAGTAGCCAGGAAAATAATTGAAAGGGGGGGGCGGAAAGGGGGTTACCACAACACAAGGAAGATTGAGAACCGCTGCTTTGGACTGATTTTAAGACCCTGCCCACATAGAGAAAAGCGATTCCAATCTCAGACAGAGAAAACCGAGTATGGGGTGTCCCCAAAGTCATTGCCAAGATTCTGGCCACGAATGACGTGTGGAGAGAAATCAAACGCCAAATTCCTGCCATCGTGTTGATGCCAACTCAGACTCTGTAGGACAGGGTAGAACTTCCCCTGTGGGTTTCAGAGACTGTATGCTGGCACCCAACGTTGCTTAGCTTGGTAGCCCAGGTGAGGAAGTGACTTATAAGAAAGAGAGTGAGAGAAACCACACCGGGGAGAGAGCGTGTGGGAGGATGAGCAAGCTGTGGTCTGCAGCAGAAAGCTGGGGGTTGGGGGGGAATCTCTGTGGGGAATGTTCCCTTCCAGGAGCTTCCCAAGGGAAGTGAGCATGCCAGAAGGGAAGATCTTGGACCCTGTGAACAAAGAGACAATGCCCCCTCTGCCCCCACCCCCCAGGGAGAAGGGTGCCTGGTATTTTCAGGGAAGTGAGCAACCAGTATTACTGGAGGTTTATAAGCTAGGCCAGAGGTGGTAGAAGTCCGGCCCATCCGGCTTATAAAACCAAAGAGAACCCACTGCCTTCAGGTCAAGATCAACTCATAGTTGAGTTTCCAAGGCTGCCACTGTTTATGGGAGGAGAGCGCCTGGTCTTTCTCCCCAGGAGTCAAAGGTGGGGTAGAACTGCCGGTGGCTTCTAATGGCTGTCCTTATGGATTGCAGTCCAACTCATAACTGCTGTGCCCGAGAACTCACCAAGACCAGTTAGTATCACAGGTCTCACCAGAGAGAAGCCATCCCACTCCAGAGACATTCTGTCGGATCTCTCTGGCTCGAGAGTGGGGTTGCAAATCTGGAAATCGCCCAGAGCAGAAAAAGCCTCTTCATCGCTGCAGCATTTTGCTGTTCCAGTTATCCTGTGCTGTGGTGTCACTTCCAGCTCAGAGTGGTCCAGTAAGGCCCAGGAGTGATCTTGACAGCTGCAGACTGCCACATCTCACTCCCTTGGAGTGGCCGGTAGGTTTAAAATCCCTCGTGAAGAAAGTACAGCAGTCTGCTTTCATAGGATTCATGGCGTTGGCGACCCTCTGGGTCAATTCTACTCTGTCCTACAGGACCACTGTGACTTGGAATCCACTTGATGGCTGTGGGTTGAAGTTCTATGGAAGGAGATGTACCAGGTCTTTTCTCCCGTAGAGCAGTTAGGTAATAATGTAATCATTCTCCATTATTGGCATCATGTCAATTTTGGAATAAGGGCCTGGTGTCAACAAGTGAGAAATGGGTATATTGCTTTCCCTCCTCAAAGGAATCAATGATTCCTGGCTTGTTTTATGGTACAAATCCAATGGTAGTGATGCTCACCTTCCCAACACAATCGCTGAAGACAAATGTGTGCATAAGCAAATGTGGTGAAGAAGGCGGATGGTGCCCGGCTATCAAAATATATAGCATCTTGGGTCTCAAAGGCTTGAAGGTAAACAAGTGGTATTCTAGTTCAGAAGCAACAAAGCCCACATAGAAGGAGCACATCAGCCTATGTGACCACAAGATGACGAAGGAACCAGGTATCAGACATCAAAGAGGTAAAAATTATATCATTATAAATGAGGGGGAATACAGATTGGGGACCCAAAGCCCATCTGTAGGTGAAGCAACATCCTCTTACAGAAGGATTTTGGGGAGAAGATGAGCCAGTCAGGGTACAGTGTAACATCAATGAAACACACAACTCTCCTCTAGTTCTTAAATGCTTCCTCCCCTCCACTATCATGATCCCAATTCTACCTTATAAATCCGGATAGACCAGAAGATATGCACTGGTACAGATAGGAAACAGAAGCATGGGGAATCCAAGACAGATGATCCTTCCAGGACCAGTGGTGAGAGTGGCGATACCAGAAGGGTGGAGGGAGGGTGAAGTAGAAAGGGGGAGCTGACTATCAGGATCTATGTATCCCCTCCTCCCTGGGGTACAGACAACAGGGAAGTGGGTTAAGGGAGACTTTGGGCAGTATACAATATGACAAACACTTTGTAGAATATCAAGGATTCATGAGGGAGGGGGGAATGAGGAGCTAATACCAAGGGTTTAAGTAGAAAACAAATGTTCTGTGAATGATGAAGGCAACAAATGTACAAATGTGCCTTGCATACAATGGATGGATGGATGGATTGTGATAAGTTATATGCGCCCCCAATAAAATGATTTTTTAAAACCCAGTGGTAGCTATACACACGCATGCTGTGTTATAAAGGGCTTTGGTCTTTAACATAGGTGTGAGAATCTTACTGAGTTTCACTCTGATAACATGGGTCAGAACTAAAAAGTTGCCTCATAGGCAAATCGGTCTCCGCGTGTCTTTTCAGCCTGCAGGTTTCTTTCGTGTACACAGATGTGAAGTATCCCATTTATCACACCCTGTAGAAATGGATCACATGAGAACACCAGTTGATTCTATTCACAGATAGGCCTAGGCTCTCTTTTGAAATCCGTAAGTAGCTGTGTCTCGCTCTAGTTCCACCAAAGATTGTGCCCGGACTAGAAGCCACGTTCCAGGCTGACGATATTTGTGAAAGAGGATAGAAGGCAGGTGTTCTTTCCCTCCTCCCTTCTCACACTCCCCAGCAACCCAGAAAACACTCTGCGTGCATAGTGGATTTGTTGGGCTCCCCGGGAGATAACACAGAGGACAGGAAGGGAAATATTTAGAATTTAAATTCTCCTAAGTTTAGGGGCTGACTCACATGGATCTCCCCATCCACCCCCCACCCCCCCACTTCCTGTATAACATATACTAAAAGTGCTGAGTATTTACCAATATGCTTCACTGTCTGTGAAATTTGCACACAAAGAACAACGACAGCCAAGCCACTCAGCTGCAAAAGCACATCCTCCACCCCCTCCTGCCTTCTTGTGGGTGCTGACTCACAGTGAGCCAAGTGGACAGGGGCGCACTGTCCCCATGGGTGTCCAAGACGGGCACTCTTTACAGCAGTAGAAAGCCTGGCATCACACAACCGAGCGCCCAGGTGGGCAAACATTTGGGCACACAGAGCACTTCACAAAGTTCCATGAGAGGTTCCATGATCCTTTCATTCCATTTTCCCGTGAATTTTTAAAAGCTTCCTTGTACACGAGGGCACACACGAAGGAGCCCTGGTGCACAATGGTTACACAACGTTTGGCTGTGCACCAAAAGGCTGGTGGTTTGGACCCACCTGCTTTGGGAGAAGGATCTGGAAAGTGGCCCCAAGAAAGATGATGGCCAGAGGAACCCCAGGACCCCATGGTTTTTCTCCTGTCTCACTGGGGGACC
>PVJH01023826.1:0-34149 GCA_004026705.1 Nesogale talazaci
AGGGGGGAGGGGGGTGGGTTTGAACAGAAAGGAGAAAGCGCACCTGCTGTACAGGGGCCACCGAAAAGAGAGAGAGAACTGAAAACAAAAGGAAATGACAAAACCCAATAAATACAGAAATTATTGCACAGTTAAAAGGCTCCACAATGTCGACTGCCTCAATCCATCCTCGGGCCGGGATCCCTGGGCCCGCGCGGCCGCAGACACCCCCACCCACCCCACCTTAACCCCTCCCCCTCCGGGCTGGCACAGAGGCCGTGCCGGGCGGGGCCTGCAGGGCGGGGCGGGACGGGGTCAGCATTCGCTCGGTTGGCAACAGGTCCACTGTACAGGGGCTGCTGGGCGGGCGGGGTGGGAGGGCAGCCACGCCTTAGCTGCGCTCGGCCTGCTCGATTTTGACGTCGTTAGTCAGCAAGTGCTCGCCGTGCCACTTTTTCATGTGTTTCTCCAGGGTGCTGTAGACGCTGAAGGGCATCTGGCAGATGTCGCAGCGGTACACCTCCTTGCCGATCTGCCCGTGCGTCTTCATGTGGCGCGTGAGCTTGCTGCTCTGCGCGCACGCGTAGTTGCACAGCTCGCACTTGTAAGGCCGCTCGCCGGTGTGGCTCCGCCGGTGCACCGTCAGGTTGCTGCAGTTCTTGAAGACCTTGCCGCAGTACTCGCACGTGTCGCTGCGCCGGCCCTCCTTGGAGCTCGGCCGCCCTGGGCCCGGGCCGCCCAGGTGCGGCGTGCTGCCCCCGCTGGCCGTGCCGCTGCGGCCCGACAGCCCGCCGTCCAGCAGGTCGCCGGGCGGCGTGGAGAAGCGCAGGCTGCCGTTCTCCGACGAGTGCTCGGACGAGGTGGCGAAGGGCGACTGGCGCGCGTCCGTGAAGCCCAGGAAGGGGTCCTTCATGAAGTGGCGCGACGCGGCGTAGCCCACGAGCCACTGAGAGTACACGTTCTCCGAGGGGATGAGCGCGGCGGGCGGCAGCTCCAGGTCCTTCTCCACCTTGATGCGCTTGGCCGCGCTGGGCAGCCCCGGGCTGGGCAGGGGCGCGGGCTTGCGCGGGAAGAGCCCCGGGAAGGGCTCGACGCCCGGGAAGCCGCCGCGTCCGTTGATGGCGCCGCCTGCGCCCGGGTCCCCGACGGCTCCGCCGCCCGCGTCCTCGTCGTCGCCAGGGTCGCCGCCGCCCGCGCGCTTCAGGAAGGCGCCGCGCTTCTGCTTGTCCGCCAGCAGGTCCCCGTAGGGCGGCGGCAGCGCGCCCAGGCCCACGTTCTCCATGACCTTGCCCAGCACCAGCGCCTTCTCGTCGGGCAGCTTGGCGCCGCCCGCGCCCACGCCCACGCCCACGCCCACGCCGCCACCGTTCTCGCGGCTGCGGCTTAGCTCCGAGTCCATGCTGAAGCTGGACTCGGGCCGGCTCTCGTTCTCCAGCAGCAGCTCTTCCTCCTCCAGCTCCTCCTCCTCTTCCTCCTCCTCCTCGACCTCGTGGCCCAGCGACCGGTCGCTCTCGTGGCGGAAGTCGCCGTCGGCCGCCTTGAGGCCCTCGGCGGTCAGCTCGCTGGGGCCGGGCTCCGGGGAGCTGGCCGCCGAGAGCCCGTCGTCGGAGCGGCCGGCCAGCGAGCCCGCCTTGTGCATGTGCGTCTTCATGTGGCGCTTGAGCTTGCTGGCCTGCGAGCAGGCGTGGTCGCAGAGCTGGCACTTGTAGGGCTTCTCGCCCGTGTGGCTGCGCCGGTGCACGATTAGGTTGCTCTGAAACTTGAAGGTCTTGCCGCAGAACTCGCAGGACTTGCTCTTGGCCGGGGGCTGCGGCGGCGGGGTGCCCCCGGGGGCCAACGGGGGCAGCGGCGGCGTGCTCAGGAACGGGGACTTGGGGCTGGGCTGGAAGGGGTTCAGCAGCCGGTGCATAGGGTTGCCGCGGCCCGGCGACACGGGCGGCGGCGGCGTGGCGCTGTTGCCCGCCAGCTCGCGCAGCCTCCGCGAGAAGTCCATGGCGGGCGAGTCGATGGCCATGGGGTTGAGGCGCATGACTCGGTCAAAGGCACTGGGGTGCTGGGCGACGAGCCCCATCTCCTCGGCACTGAGGCGGTGCGGGTCCAGGTGGTGACGCGGCGGCGGGCTGAAGAGCGGCGGCGTGCCGGGCAGGCGGCCCTCGCCAAAGCCCGGGTGCTCACGCAGGAGGGGGCCCGTCATGCGCAGCAGGTTGAAGGGGTTGCTGTCGCCCAGGAAATTCATGAGCGGGGACTGGGCCACGGCCTCGGGCCCTAGCGGCGGCGGGATGGTCAGGCGCGGGGTCAGCGAGCTGCTGGCCGGGCCCGGCTCCAGGTAGATGCGGAAGCCGTGCGTGTTCTGCGCGTGCTGCAGCAAGAACCAGGCGCTGGTGAAGGGCTGCTTGCATGTTGTGCAAATGTAGCTGGAAGGCTCGTCTTTACCTGGGGAGACACAGGGCAGAGAGGCGGACACAGGTGAGAGAGGCCAGAAGGTCGGTGGGCCACCAGAGGGCTGCCCTGTGCCTCCGTGGGTGGGCTTTCTCCCAGAGGGCAGCGGGGTTCCAACCCTGACTGTTGGTTGGTAGCTAAGAGACTTAGTCACTGCACCACCAGGACCCCAAGTCACCAGCTTTGGGGCTTGAAGAAGGGGCCCACTAGCTCTTCTCCACCAAAGGGCTGGTGGGTGAGTGCAGGGGTGGTGGGGATGTCCTATCTCAAAGCCCAGGCCTGCCAAGGGGACTCAGACAAAGATCCCTATTCCTTAGGCCTGGTCTTCTCACCTCCCCATCCCCCAGGGAAAAGGCATTTTCCTCCCCACGCTCGCTCTCAGAGGCTAGGTGGGGAGACGGGTTCCAGAGACCCTAAAGCCCTGCCCCAGAGAGTCCTAGGTGGGACTGTCCCTGGCCTCTCTCAGTCGGGACTCACTTGAGGACAGTGCACCAGGCTGGGTTGGGTCGTCTTTATGGAAGTCGGCTGCCACATTTTCCTCCTGCAGATCAGCAAGTGGGTTTGAACCACTGGCTTTGCAGTTATCAGCCAAGCATTTAACCAGCAGTGCCACCCGGACTCGTTACCCTTGTGTGATGGTGACCCCCTGCCATCCAGTCAGAGCCAACCCACCACGACCCTACAATGCAGAGGGGAACTGGCCCCCTGGGGTTTCGAGACTAACTCTCCAGGAGTAGAAAGCCCCTTATTCCTTTCCCTTATGCTGCCTGGTGGTTTTGAAGAGCTGACCTTGTAGTGAGCAGCCAGACATGGGAACACCGTGCCACCAGGCGGCCATTTATGTAATACCTATTGTCCCATAAACAAACAAACTGCCCCCAAACAAAAGGGACCTCACTGCCATCAAGTCTAAGCCAACTCATCATATAGACCTTAGGACCAGGCCCGTGAGTTTCCCAGTCGGTAACTCTTATACAGGAAGAGAAAGTTCTCTCTTTCTCAGTAGGAGTGGCAGCTGGTTTTGAACTGCTGACCAGGGGATTAGCAGCCCAACAAGGAACCACTATGCCACTAGGGCTCCTCTCTTGTGCCCCCCCAGTGGTATTTTATCAATGTTGGCTCCTGACACAGAAGGGAGGCGCCCTGGAGACCCAGTGGGTCCAATAGCTGGAATCCCACCCAGTGAGACAGAGGAGGCTTTCTGTTCCGGTTCAGAGTTAGTCTAGGAAAGGTCTGTTGGACCAAGCTCTCTCCCCAGGCACCCAGTTTGAAACCACCAGCCTCTCCGAGGCCCACGGTGGCAGCAGGTTGCTATGGCGCGGAACCGACTCTGGCAGCAAGTTCTTGGTCTATCTACCAGATAGCACAGCAACCTAGTGAAAATGCCGCCCCACCACAAATCCTCATGGTGCATGGGTCGATTTGGACCCCCGTGGCCCCTCTGAGTTCCAGGTCAGCACCGTGCACCACAGAGACTTCACCGGCTGTGATTCTATGAAAACTCTACCAGGTCCTTCTTCTGGGGTGCAATTGGGGAGACTCAAAGCACCCACCTCTTGTTTGATAGTTTAACACAATCCCCTTTTCTCAGGGTGATTGTCCAGACTAGAAGCCCCAAAGTATCAATGGGTCCTAACTCATAGCGGCCCTATCAAAACAAAACACTGCCCTGCGCTCCCTCAGTCGATGCTGCCTCAGCAGTCTTGACTGGACAGAGTAGACTATGTCCCCTGCAGGGACAGTCGCTGATTTCAGGGACAACTCCTTCCAGGAAGCTTTGCAAAAACCCATCACACTGAACTGTCCAGAAAACACCTTTTATTTTTCCTTCATGAGTAATAGCTGCGATTCAACGGGATCTAGTGATAGGAAGCTCTAGCGTGTGACAGAGCAGAGATGAGGCAAGGACGCCAGAAAACAGAAGAAACCTATAGCCCAAAAAAGCACCCGCAGGAAGTGTTGTGAAGACCAGCTGGGTGCCGGCGCCCCCTCCCCTTGGTGCTCACACACACACATACCCCTCCCCGATGGAGAATTTAGGGTCTACCAGACACTCCAGGCCCCCAGGGTGGGGCCCAGGAGACATGCATCCAAAGGAACATTCCAAAGTCCTTTGTCAAACAGCTTCATTTTGAAATGGCTCCAAGCCTAACAGGACACTCAGGACAGACGGCTGTGTTAGAGATGATTGGTCCTGGTGACCCCTGAATCAGTGACCAATTTGGGACACTGGGCCAGGACCTCACAGCCTTTGTCCATCCTTGGGGCAGTTGCCAAATGGGCCGCGTGCTGACTGCTCTCCCCCAGGCAGGGGGTGAAGCTGGCTGCTTCCCCCATCTGAAGCACTCAGCGCTCCTCTCAGACAAGAGACAGGTATGGACAGGCCCTGCCTCTGTCCTCACACGCGCGCGGGCCGGCGAAGGAAACGTGAGAAGGAAGACCGCCCCAGACAGTTGAGACAGCCAGGATCCCAACACCCCTTCTGTTTCTCCAAACCCCACTGGCCTGGGCAGATTTAAACATCACAGACACCCAGGGGACTGCCACTGAGAGTGTCACTAAATGGCCACACCCAGCTTCGCCTAGGAGTGAGAAAAATGGCTCCCACCGCAGCCTCTCCACTAGCTTAAAAATAGCCCCAAGCCCAACCCACAGGGACTTTATGCAGCGTTTCCATGGCCCCAAATCTTTACAGAAGTAAAGGGCCTCTCTTTCTCCTTTGGAGTGGCTAGTGGGTTTGAACTACAGACCTTGCAGTTAGCGAGCAGTCCAATGTCTAACCCACACCACCACCGCATAGCAGTGCCACTATGCACTGAAGGGCTTTCTGGAATTCCAGAGCATGACGGACACTCCCTGTTTTCCACCTAAGATGTCCAAGTAGGGTTATGAAGGCTGCCCTTCCAGCAGCCCTTCGGAAGCCATCGTTAAAATCCAGCCAAGACAGGGACCAACCCAAACCACACTCACCACCATCGAGGCAATGCCAACTCCAGTGACACCCTACAGGCTTCCAAGCCTGGGACTATTTACGAGAATAGAAAGCCCAGTCTCTCCTGGGGACCTGCTGGTGGTTTTGAAGTACTGGCTCTGTGGGTGGTAGCCCAATGCATAGCCACTACGCCACCAGCCGCCCCCCCCCCCCGGGGTCAAATGTCCAGCTAAGGGCTTGAGTCGTGAGTGTGGGCCCATGAGCCCATCTAGAAAATTCTGACAACTCACATCACAGATGTAACGGTGTCACAAAAATGCATCATGCCTCCCTGCCCCAGGGCCACGGTGGAGGCACTGCCAGGCCAACAGCACCAGCCAGGCCTGAATAGCCAACACAAAGAGAACCCGGACAAGGTTCACAAGGTTGGTGATAAGCGGGCGCTTAGCTCACAGGCGAGACGACTTTGTGCTCCTGTGTCTGGTGGTGGCGAGCGATCAAAGGAGAATTGTGACGTCCAGCCCCCCCTCACCTTTACACAGCTTCAGGAGGCCCCTTTCTTTCTCCAGGGTGTCTGGGTAATTTCCGTCTCCCACTATGTCTGGGCCTATCAGCTGCCCACACTGGAGGCCCTGAGGAGAAGCCTCCCCACCTGGAAGCCAGCAGGGGCCTTACTACGGCCTGGGCGGTCATGATGCTGACAGGCGGTGGGAACTACAGGTCTCCAGACCCCTTCCCTTCCCCAAGGCCACTCAGCTACCAGAAGGTGCCAGAATCCCCCTGGGTCAGCTGAGGATGCCCATGACCTGCTCTGGACAGGGTAGTTCATGGTATTGGGGAAGCAGACTGTTTTACTTCCAACAGCCTCACTGGAAGAACAGGTCAAAAGCCGACACCTCCACTCTCATTTTAGAGCGAGGCAGGACAACTCAACCATCATTAAGGAGACAAAAAGCTGCTCTCTGGCACAGAAGTCAGTAACACAGAGAAGGGCCACGTCCTACAGGACCACAGATCTTAAACTTAAAGAGCGCACCTGCCCCTTCACCTGGCCTCAACCACTCGCAGTAGCGGCTTTGTGGGGTGCAGCTGCTCGAGCTCCTGATGTGTTTTTGCTTGCACCCCTTTCTACCCCCACCCCTGCACCCTTCCCCCTTCTTCTCCCATCTTGATCCACTTCATTTTCTTGGGTATCACCTGTTCCTGTTCCTGTTCCTGGTTCTGGCAGCCATGCTTTTTTCTAGAAAGTTCTGTGGCTGGTGAGGGAAGGGCAGGCTGAGAACGAAGACTGATCTATGGCTGGTTAAAGTTAAAAAACAAAACCCAGACACACATACGCACACACATCTGAAAACGGGCAGTTGGCGGGAAACATGTGGCTGCATGTTCTGAAGCACTCGCTCGCTCGCTCGGGGGTGTTTGCCTGCTTGTAGAAAGAAGGAGGGAGAGACCTCTGGATCTCTGACTTGGAGCCACGTGGGAGGAAGTGGCATGTCTGTGATTCACTGTGTGTGTTCAGCAAGTGGGCCTCGGGGCCATGGGTCAGATCAGGCCAATGCCAGGACAGCCCTTTGTGCCCAGGGTCTCTGCGCCCCTTTGGATCTAAGCCACCTGGCTGCACACAATGGCCAGGGTCACTGACCACTCCAGAGGGGGTGTGTGTGTCTGTGTGCGTGTGTGTGTGTGTGTGTGTGTGTGTGTGTGTAAAACTCTCTCAGCCCTCAAAGGCTTTCTTCTCTAGACAACTCTCCCTCCCTGGCCCTGCCCCCTCTCCTCCTTTTTTCAACCAAGTGCTCATTTCCATATTATCACTCCAGGGTGATCTCTCGCCCAGAAGTCGCCCTGAACACTGGCACACCTCGCTTTCAAGAGCTGAACAATGTCAGAGCCTTTGAAGAGCCACTCGCAACGATTACCTCTTCCAAACCTCTGCACATTTCAAACTCACAGCACACGCTGCCGCTGCCACCACCGCTGCCGCCACAGAGGGCTCCTTGTCAACGCAGCCGATCCCGACTGGGGGCCTCGGCCCGTTCCTTCCTGGGGCCAGACATGTCCTCTGTGACACCCTCTCCTTTCTGGGTACGCCACCTCTCCCTGGCCAGAGGAGCAGGGGCCCCTCAGCTGCCGAGACTTGTGGGAACTAAGCCTGGTGAGCTCCCAGTTCAAGGGTTTGGGGGACACTAGGAAGGAGCGCTGGGCTGCTTGCCACAAGGTCAGCAGGTGGGAGCCACCAGCCTCGCCGTGGGAGGAAGAGGAGGCTGCCTCTCCCATACGATCTCCAGTCTTGGGAACCCACCGGGGCAGTGCTCCTCTGTCCGCTCTGGTCACTGCAAGTCAGGGGTGAGTGTGGTCGGAGGAGGACTCAGCGAGGAGCCCTGGTGGCGTGGTGGCTACAAGTTGGGCTGCCAGCAGCACGGTCGGCTGTTTGAAGCCACTGGCAGATCCATGGGAGAAAGGTGAGGAGGGTAGAGGTGAGGTGGAGACGCCTCCATGGAGTCTGGCGACACGAGCATCAGCTGTGTCTCGCCATCCACATCCCAGGGGGCCGCTCGGAGCGTGCGGCCAGTCTCTCCCAAGAGCCTGCAGTCTGGCCTCAGCATGGTTAGCACCTGCTGTCAGGAACTCCAACTGGACCCTCTCTGCTCTACTGACCCCAAAGCAAGATCCTTGAAAAGTTTCCCTGAAATGTGGGACCCGCCTCAAGCTCTCTCTCTTGATTTTGGAGGATTCACAAGGACCCCGCCCCAGGGTGGACGGTGGGCCCAGCAAGCCACCTCAACGGAACAGCATTAAGAAACCTGTCTTGTTACTGTCACCCTTCCTGGGAGTAGAGGGCTTTGTCTCTTCTCCCGTGGGGCGCCTGGCCCTGTGGTTAGCAGCCCGTGGTTAGGGACCACAACACCCACCAACCAGGGCTCCCACCAGCCTCTCCATCACACACCTGTGAAGGTCCAAGTGTCCAGGGATGCACAGACCAAGCACACAAAACCAAGCCTGCGACCAGTGAGGCACTCCCAAGGCACAGCGGCCCTGTGCATCACAGAACAGAGAAGCTCGAGGAGTGAGTGCCAGACTCCTGTCCAGGAGGTCAGCAGTTCAGATCTATCCAGTGGTGTCCAGGAAGAGAGGCCTGGTGAGGGAAACCTGGAAGCCCCCAGGGAGTAGTTCGGGTCTACCCCTGTGGGCGCCTGTGAGTCACTGCCACAGCCAGCCCAGTCTTCCTCCAGCAGCAACGGGGGGCGGGGGGGGAGGCTTGAACCACCTACCTTGAGGCTAGCCTTGGTGCGTGAAGTGAGGCTGGCGGTGACTAGCACCCTGAAGGAAGCCTCCGTGATGAGCTGGTGTTAAAGGAACTCAGGTTTTTATGAGGACTTGGGGGCCCATCCACGTGAAAGGGTCTCAGACAGACTTTTGAATGACCGCTCCTGACCACACCGGTCCCTCTAAGACCCTCTAATTCCCCTGTCAGGGAATTCCTTCAGGGCCCAGAGAGGGGAGAGCCGCTTTAACAAGACCTTTAAAGGCCCAGCCGCCTGGACACATGGGGCAGCAAATCACAAGGCTAGCAGGAATTCAAACCCACCCGCTGCTCCTCAGGGGGGAAAGATGGGGCTGCCCGCTCCCATGATGTTCCCTTGTTTGGGTCCACAATCTGCGTGGAAGCAGCCATCAAGAGATCAACAGGCTTGTTGCGTTAGCGACGCCTGTCACACAGGGCCTCGTTGGGAAGCCCAGGGAGGTGACTTCGAAGGCTCAGGGGTCCCCGACCCAAGCCTCCATATTTTCAGTCGCCTCAACTGCACGTGAAAGCTAGCCCCCGAATCAGGAGGACAGAAGAAGAACAGATATATTCGAATATATCCGTGCTGAACAAGAAGACGAAAAGGATCAGGGACTGCCCGAAGGACAGACCCACCTGTTTGGGAAGGTTTGGAAGAAGCTCAGGGAGAGGGCTCCTTGGCAGCAGGGATGGTGAGGCTTCGTCATGTCGTCGGGAGAGACCAGAGCCCGGAGAAGAGCATCATGCTGGGTCAAGCGGAGAGACGGCCAACGAAAGGAAGGCCCTGACCACATGGGCCGGACCCCGGGCTGAAGCAATCAGCCGAGACGTGGGAGCCATCGTGAGGGTGGCGTGACCAGCGGTGTTTTGCTCTGCTGTGGGTATGGACCCTGGGTCTGAACCGACCCGACGTGAATCAAGCTCTACCTGGTCCCACAGGGTCTCTGTGAGCCAGAACCAACCGCAGGGCAGTGAGTTTGGGTTTAAGATTATGGATGACCCGGCGCCACAAGACTGGGGGGGGGGGGGTGTCTCGCCCAGCCGTGAGGGCGAGTGGGTCACTGCTATCCAGGGTTCTTAAGACTGGGCAGAGCTGCACTCTGTCCTGCAGGCCCAGGAGCCAGTGGGACACCAGAGCAGCAAGCACCATGGGCCCCTTACAGCCTGGTGCCGCAGGCCAGCTCATTGGTGCTCAGAACCCCTCAGCGGAGGCCAGGAAAGGGCTGTGTCCCAGAGTCACAGACACCTTGGCCGGCCTAGGCAGGCTTCTCCTGGCTTCCTGGCCCCAAGCCTGCAGGGCACTAGAGCACATGAAGGTCCATGGGTCCCGTCTAACTTGAAGGGGGCCGCTTCATGCTACAAGACCTCACTGCACACTGTGTGCACCCCCTGCGAGGCAGGTGTGTGACAAGGGAGACCCTGCACCATGCCAGGCCAGCCTGCGGGGCACACCCCCAGGCCTCTGTGGATTCCAGGTGCCCAACCTCTACGGAGACCGAGAGCAAGTCGCACTGACCCATTACGGACGCAGGCAGACTCCAAGCCGGCTACCACCCCTGGGCCCACACCCACCAGGCCTAGGCCGGCCTCGCTCCACCACCACATGCACACACGGCCTTTGACTGGGAGACCGGGAGGTGCGCTGGTTGCCGCTGCCCAGGAGAGAGAGGAGGCTTTCAACTCCCTTCCAGAGTTGGCATCTCACAAAGCCAGACCCTCTTCTGTCCTGGAGGGTGGGGTCTCAGGAGTCCGAATGGACTTGATGGGAGTGGGTTTCCTTTGGGGGTTGGCGGTTTATTTTCATTTTGGCAACAGTGCATGCGTCTAGCGAGTCCAGGGGGAGCTTTCCCAGCAGCCAGTGCTCCCATCACGACATTTCAGACTTCTCCACCATGCGGCTGCCTGTGTCACTGATAACCTCCCCACTGCCGGCAGGCGGAGTCCACCTCGCCGTGAACGACAGAGAGTGTCCTCCGAGGCGGTCCACCTACACAGGAGCAGACAGTCTCATCCCTCCCCCGTGGCGCAGCGCCTAGGTTTGAACCACTGACCTGGAGTGAGCGGCTCACGGCCCCACCGGGCTTCTCCATAGACTACAAGAACCCAACTCACTGCCATCGCGTGGGTGCCGGCTTATCGCAGCCCAGTGGGACAGGGGGAAGGGCGCCCTGGGTTTCTGAGTCCGTCTTTACAGAATAGAAAGCCTTAACTTTCTTCCCACCCACCGAGTCAGCAGTTAGCAGCCCGAAACCCAGCATACTCTATGTGCACGGAACGAGACAGCTGTGCCTGGCTCCCCTCACTGGCACCTCCCCCGTGAGCCCACCCGAGGGGCTCCCCAGAAAGAAAGGGCCGAAGAGCAGCCTCTGGAAAGTAAGACAGTACAGCTGGCGGGGGAGGGAGGGACCTGTGAACTGGTCCTGCTGGCGACACACGCAGCCGCCCTGATCAGAAGCAGCTCAGGGGCCACGGAGCGCAGGGGTGGTTTCCCTTCATGCCCCTGAACAAGTGTCCAGCCCTTCTGTCTTTAACTAACCAGGAGGTTGGCAGTTCAAAACCGCCAGCTGCTTCTCAGGAGAAAGTGGAGGCTTGAGAGACAGTCTCTAAGACTCACAAGGGGGCGATTCCACCCTGTCCCGTTCAGTGTGCGTCAGAGCGGACTTGCTGGCCGAGAGTCAGGATTGCTTTCGACGGAAGTCCTGGGGGCTGGGAGTCACCAGGCCAGCAGTGGGACACACCAGCTGCTCGGAAAGCAACGCCTGTGCTTCCGTGAAGAACGACAGGCAGGGAAGCGCATGGGGACAGTTCTACTCTGTCCTAGAAGGTTGAGGGGAGCCAGAATCGGCCTGACGCATTGGGTGGGGACTTTTCCTGTGACTCTGAAAGCCCTCTTCCCTCTCCTGACCTCAGAGATAATCAGCGGTCACCCAGAGGCCACGGTGGGGTCCCCTGGGAGGCTCGAAAGACTCACCTGCTAACAAAAGGCTCCATATGGGCTCAGACCCAGCCCGAGGTGCCCAGACTTGAATTCTGCTGCTAAGAGACCCCTGCAACCCCACCCCCAGTCACGGGTACCTGCAGTTCAGTTCCCGCTCAACACTACTGGTCTGGTTTGGGGGTCTTTCTTGGCAGGTTTTCAACTGGACGTGATCCCCCAGCCTCGTTGTGGCAGTCAGACTTTATGTCACCCTGCACTTGTAGAGGGTGGAGTCCAGTCTGTCAGCCAGGTCACAGCCTGATGAGGCATGGCCCCTTTATAAGAGAGACACTGGGGTCTCCTCCCCTCCCCCCTTCTTGCTTGGCCTCCGAGGGTGGCCCCACATGGACTGTCCAACCTGAAAGCTATGGGTGCCCTGCCCTGCTCCCACAGGCCTCAGATCACATGACTCTGCACCTGCAGTCACCCTGCTTCACCTTCCGGTGTCCTAGGCCAACAGTTCCGTGAATCTGAAGTGGGGCCAGTGGCGTCAGACCAGACCCAAGGACTTATGGGGTCCGGGATGCCTTCCTGATAGAAGGTCACTTCTTGATAGAAGGCCCTTTCTGTCACACCTCTGAACATCACCAGGTTTGTTTCTCTAGCCCACCCAGCCTGACAACTGGCCATCCATAGAACTGACAGTCGTGCTCCCTGGTTCTGAGTGCACCCCTCACACCGCAGCCCCCCTCCGCATCACTGCAGAGCTGGAGCGGCTCGGACCAGGCACAACCAGGAAGTCCGCAGGCCTGACCTCACACCTGCCTACAGGCTACATACACATGGTGAGCCCGGGTGGGAGGTCAGACGACCAGGACCGGCCCCAGGGTGCACAGCTGGCCAGACAAGTTGCAGCCCAGGTGCTGGGAACAACCCCGGTTTGAGAAGCAACACGAGTCTGGCTTTTGAGATGGCCCGGTGTGAACTATAATGTAGCGATGTGTTGCTTTTGGCCAGAGCGGCGGGAAGGCGGTGAAATCACACTGCTGATCTCACCGAGAGGAACAGGTACCGTTTGTTGAGAAGAGAACGCCCTTTCAGAGCCAGTGGTCCACAGCGGGTGGTGGTGGTGGCAGAACCGGTGGGAGTTACAACAATAATAACAATACATGGTCTCATTGAGACAAGTGTGCTGCGCCAGCCTCATTCTGACCGGGCCACGCCCTCCGGGCCCTGTTCTTACCAGACATGGCTAATCCAGTCTGCACTCTCCCTGTGGACCCTGCCCTTGCCAGACATGGCTAATCCAGCCTAGACTCTTCCTCTAAGCCCTGTGTTTCTCATAGCAGATTGACTGTGCCTCTGGGTGGGACCCCTTTCCTATCCCTAAGTGGATGGGGGAGACTTGGGAGAGGAAGGGATGACTAAATGGGCTGGGCACTGTCCTAAGAAAGTGACCACACCTGCCTTTCATCCCTGAAACAAATGGGCAGCTCTCTCTGCCAGGTACGCAGCTGGCTGACAGCTGAGGACAGGGCTCACGTCCAGATCAAGACACGGAGCACCATGAATCCACCATCAATTCTGAGGTGCAATCTCTACACGAGCAGACAGCCTCACTGTTCCTTGGCAGAGCAGCTGGTGGATTCAAACCACCAACCTGACAGTGAGCAGCTGAGAGCCCTGAGTCAATGCTCCCCCAGGGCTCCTCCATGCCCACTCAGTTCATTAATGAGCATGCGAGGGAGAAAGGCAGAGGGGAGAAGGATGAGAGAAAGGTTCAAGGGCTTGGCAAGTCGGGCCTGTCGGGATCAATGCTGGGCCTCCTTGTGCCTCAGGAGATCTCCGTGCACAGTGACATTTCACAGAGGAAGTGACGGGGCTCAGGGTTCTTACCCAACCTTGGGGGCTGTGCTCTGATGGACCGGCCCCTGCTCTAAGCCCCAGCACGGTGACTAACTCAAACGGAGTGCCAGCTTTGTGGGGGAGCCAGATGAGTAAGCCCTGGCTGCCACCTGGCCTGGGCTTTGTCCAGGCCCTTGGGAGCTAGGATCTTTGGCCACACCCTGGATGTGGGGAGCTCCAGGCTCCTCCTCTGTGCAGCGAAGCCAGCCCTTTCCTTTCAGTGGTCACCTGTCACAGGGATGTTGTTAGGGGCCGTTGGGTTAGCCCCGACTCATAGCAACCAGATATAGTACCAGCAGGGAAAGAAACACTGCCTGCCTGGCACTATTCTCACAATTGCAGTGTCTGCGCCCCAATACCATAGCCACTGCGTCCATCCTTCTCCTTAAGGGCCTTCCTTTGTGTCGATGCCCTCCTCCTGGGACAGGTCTCTCCTGACCACATGTCCAAAGTATGTGAGATGTGGCGTGGCTACTAAGGAACACACTGGCTGTACTTCTTGTAAGACAGGTCAGTCTGTCCTGTTGGCAGACCATGGTGCCTTCCATATCCTCCTCCAGTACCGAGATCCACATGCAGCATGGCTTCCTGATTCCGGGTCTGACTCTCAAACCCCACAGCTGGGGCCAGGCACCGCTTAGCCTGCTTTCCCAGGGCTGGGTCCCCAGAGGTCAGTAACACCCAGTGCAGGGGCATCTGCTTAGGTGTGTGAACTGCATGACTCCGGCTGCTCTGCCCCTGGCCGCCTCCGCCTGAGGCTGGCCTCACCAGCTCCACAAACAGCCTCTCTTCCCACGGCTGGCAAAGCCCCCAGCTCCTCCCACGCTACAAGGAGGCAGTATTCTGACTTCAGGGCATTCAGGGATCTCAGAGGACTCCGGACTGGGACGAAGCTAGCACTGTCCCTCTACACTGCCCGGGATGACCGAAGGTCACCCCCAACCCCGGGAGGAGGCTGGCCTACACACACAGGGGCACACCGCTGACCCCGCTCTGGGCCACTCAGCTCTTCCTTTGGGGCTGTCTCCTCTCATCTCCCCTCCTCACATTCCCCGCTGATCCCCGAAAAGCTCCCCGCAGCAGCCTGTTCTGACAGCCTGTGGTCAAGTGCCCTTCATCCAGCCCAGGCTATTCCCAGTCACCTCTGGCGTCCGGCAAAGCCGGACCGTGACCAAGGAAAAAGGATGAAGACCTGCGTTGCACTCCAGTGCGGAGCTGGTGAGGAAGCCTAGGTGTGCCTTGGGCCACCAGAAGGACAGCATGCAGCCAGGATGCTTGCCAGAGGTGACATGCAGCATGCAGCCAGGATGCTCCCCGGAGGTGAGGGTGATGATCCTGAAGGAAATGGGCCAACACGTGGGCAGCAACAAGAGCAAGGGTCGGGAGGATAATGCCAGACCGCCAGGCTGGTCAGCTGCCTTCTGTGGTCCGTGGGCTCGCCAAGAGTCAGAATTAGCTAGATGGCCCCGAAGGACACATCGCCCAGAGTCTCTGGGTGGTGCAGACAGCTGCTGATTGAAAGGTGGGAGGCTTCTGTCCACCCAGAGACACCCAGAAGAAAGACCTGGTGACTTCCTTCCAAAGAGCCAGCCAATGGCTGGAACCTTCTTGAAGACCCTACAGAATGGAGAAGTGCTCCCACGGGTTGGGGAGAGGGGTGGTCCTCAGGAGGTAACTCCATGGGCTTAGAAAGCCTCCTTGTGCTCCAGCAGAGAGGCTGGTGGTTTCAAACTGCCGGCCTTGCAGCTGGTGCCCCCACGTGTTACCCCTGCCCTAACAGGGCTCAGAGCCAGTGTGGACTCGCTGGTGGTGAGTTTGGGTCTGGCTGAAATTCCACGTCCTGCTGACACACGGGCACCATGAGCTGGCATCCGCCGGACGGTCAGTGGTCTGTGTGCATGCGACATGAGCACAGCGTCTCTCTGCACCTGGGTGACCTCATTCACATGACTACGACACGCCCTTGACTTCTGTGGTAGGTCAGTGGGCACTCCCCACCCCTCCTCCTCTGGGCACCACTCCTGGTCTCCTGCTCTTGAGTGGGTGCTCAGAGGCACCTGGGAAAGCAGGTGCTGATCTCAATCTTAAGGGAGAGCGGGCACTCAACCTAAGCTGAGCGGGCAGCCCTAGGTCATGCAGCAATGAAGTTCCCAGAGCCAGCTGTTCAAACCCCAACCCCAACCCCCACACGTCTGCCGTGACCACACACACACACATCCACACTCACCTTCGAGGGCCAGAAGAAAGAGCCTGGACCTGCCAACCTCCAGGCGCCGGCCAGTGGAGTGCGGCTGTAGACCCACCAGGCCTGGGACAGTCCAGAGGACCTTGGCCAAAAGTGAGGGGGGCGGCCTCACTCAGGCTTAGTGCTTTGCACCATGGTCAACTTAGCCAGTCTCCAGGTGAGCACGGGGGCTCCATCTGTCAGGAGAAAATGCCAGCATCCTTCACCCTGCTCCCAAAGGCTATGTGGAATGTGCCTTGAGAGAGTCCAGTCTGCACAAGCCTGCAGGTGAGTGTCACCTGGGGCAAGAGGCAGTCCTAGGACGTGACTGTCCCAGGGATCTAGGGTCAGGCCTGCCTTCCTTATCCATGCATGTATGTGTCTTTCCATCCCCTAACATCAGTCCATCACTTCACCTATCCATCTACCGCCACCACCCACGCATCCATGCATCCAGCCATCCGTCCAACCCCTGCATCCAACATCCACCCATCAAACCCATACATACATACATACATACATACATATATATATCATCAGTCCTCCCACCCATGCATCCATCCACCCACCCATGCATCCATCCATTCCCCACCATATACCCAGCCATCCATGTTCCTACCACCTACCATCCACCCACCTTCCCACCCACCATTTATCCATATATCACCCAACATCTACCCACCCACCCATCCATGCACCCCCTAGTGTCCATCCATCCACCCCAACACATTCATCCATCCATTTCCCCATCATCCACACACTTATCTTCCATTATCCATCCCCTGCCAGACTATCCATTCATCCATCATCCATCCATTTCTCAACCTATCAACTCATCCATCAATCTCCCAACCCAACTATCTCCCATCATCTATGCATCCATCCATCTCCCCATCCATCTCTCTCTCATTATCCACCATCCTTCCATCTCCCTATCTCTCCATCCATCCATCTCCGAACCTATCCATCTATCCATCTCACACCATCCATCCATCTCCCAACCTGTCCAGCTGCCCCATTCACCCACCCACTTACCCGTCCCTTTATCCATCTACCTGCCATCCAACCACCCTAATCCATCCACCCACCAGGGACCAGCAGCTAGCACAGCAAAGACTCTATCAGCCATGACCTCTCCCCACAAGGTGCCCTTGGAGAACAGGGAGTTGAAGGTGGGCATGGACACAGGACAGTCTGGGACAGGGCAGAACCTACAGAGTAACTTCTACAAACTTAGTCAACGCTGTCTCACAGGGGCCTTGAAGGACAGAGACCTGGCCCCCTGACTTTCTGAGACTACAAAGTGTAGCAAGAGCAGACAGTCTCGTCTTTCTCCCAAGGAGCAGCTGGTGGACTTGAACCTCTGGACTGGCACCATGCTTACTCCACAGGGCAGAGGAAACTGGAAACCCCAACAAGGTGCCCCAGCATCCTGGGGGGGGGGGGAGCATTATTCAGCCTTTCCAACTGGCCTCTGATCTGACACCCTCAGCCTGTGACCCCCTTCAGAATTGGGGGCCATTCTGGGTTCACAGAAACACAGACATGTAGCCACATGGCGTCATGACCACAGGCACCGGGCACCCCGTGGGTCACCAATGGCCTCATTGTCCCCTGCCCATCCCGCTCTATGGTTGGGGATAGCTACCCACAAGCTGAAGCAGTTTCCATCGCCAAGAGCGGTGACACTGCACAGTCTGAGATGCAGGAGGAGGTACAGGCGGACATGGGGTGACATTCTGTGTCACAGCCTTCAGAAGAACCATGCGCTTCTCAAGGTCTCCCTCATGACCCCGCTCCATACCAGCCGCACACTGCATGGGGAGATGTCAGTGTTCCCTGCAGCCAACCAGGGGGCCGTCTCTGTTGGGCTCTGGGGACTGATGGTTGAACTCAGGCTGGGAGCTTCCTGACATGCACAACTTGCACCCCCTGCGGTGTCTGACAGGGTTCTCAAGGTTGGGAACAGGCATTTAGTTAGCAGAGACCCTGAGAGGTCTCTATTACTCGGCGGGAAGACAGGGCACCTGGGGAAGGAGGCTGCCCTGTGGTGCACGCGGTGGCTGGTGGTGTAAGTTTGTGTGCCAGCGTGCACAGCCGGTGCCCTCGGGAGTGTGGACATGTGTCTGTGCAAGGAGACATGTGCATAAGGGCCTGGGTGCATGTTGGCATGATGTGAGGGTTAGTATGTCTGAGGTGCATCTCTGAGGGTGTGCAGATGGAAGCATGGCTGTGCGTGTGTATGCATGACATGTGCATGTCTATTTTGTGTGCACACACAATCATGTGACTGCCTGGACTGGGCTGTGTCTGTGTGTGAGCACACGTGTTACTGCATGAGGGTGTGAACTGTGTCCCTCAAGGTGTGTCGGGGTTGGAATGGCTGTGTGTATGCACATGTCTCATGTGTGTGTGTGTGTTCACACCCCCGGTGTTACTGTGAGCGTGGGAGTTGGGCAGGTGTGTGCCGTGGTGGGAATGGCTGTGTGTGTGTTTGTCTATATGCTACAGCCTGTAAGCCGTGTGTCCGTGGGAGAGTGCATGTATGCCGGCATGTGCACACCCCGTGCACGCCGGTGCAGGAAGTCCCCCTCCTACTATCATAGTCCACCACTTCCTGCATCACACAAGCCCCCCCACCACCACCCCCAACCCCGACCTCCTCCGTTCTCTCACTCCCCCGAGCAGCTTTGCCGGGCGGTAAATCTGGCTGAAACGGCCTGTTCGTTTAGCTCTGAGGAGATAATTGACGTTATGGAGTTATGGAGAGTCTCGACGCCAAGTTATATAGGTTAGCCAATGCAGAGGGGACTCGTTACACACACACTACAAACAAGTAGTAATATATGTATATTGTTCCGAGTGGCGTTATAGCAAAAGTGCCCAGGTCCACGGGGATTGATAAAACACAAGAAAACAGCAGACATGCACTTGTAAATGTGTCTCATTCGTCTCCCAAGTTAAAGGTTATTCCCTTGTTCTGAATCGGCAATAAAAACATGCTAGCCCGCGGTGCGTGTGGCCTGTTTGAATATTTAAATGGTGTCTAATGATGGGCAATTATAGGGTGAGGAGTGGACCCAGAGAGCCAGGGGCGTGGGCTGGATCACCAGTGTTTTCCCTCCAGTGACTTGCTCCCCGTTAAAGAGATGCCACACCCAGTGCATCGCCACCACCCCACACACCAGGGACCCGACGGCCTCCTTTGGCCCGTGAGGGTGTGTGCATGGCTTCTGGTTAGCTGTCTCTTTTCCTCTTCCTTATCGTAACCCCCCCCCCACTTTACTTTTCTCCCCCACACTGACCCTCCCTCCCCCTTTTCGTTCTGCTTATGCTTTTTCCTCCTGTTCTCTGCGTGGCCGTGCTGTACCGACAGAGTCCAGGGGTGGCGGCCCTCTGCCACGCCCTGCCCTGCGCCTGTCCGTTTGAATGTGTGCGTGAGGCGTGCAGACCTATGAGGCCCGTGTGAATTTCCTGGGCCCTTAAATGGGCAGCCGGGCTCCCGCAGGTCCCCGGCTAGCATGCAGGGGTGGGGCGCCCAGCTGTGCACCCTGGGGTGCGGGGTGGCCTCCCGGCGACAGTGAGGTAGGCACCCGCCCGCCCGCCGCTCAGGTTAACCAACTGCAGTGTTAGTTAGAATAACTCCAGCCAGCTTGTCACCGAGCACAAAAGTCATCAGCCGGTGAATGTTCTTTTCTGCACCACAATTAAGACGAATCAATACGACGTGCCACAAATGGTATTTTACTCTCAATGAGAACTCGAGCTGAGTTTATTCAGAATATTTTAGCGCGTCCCCGGGGGATTTGGGGCCGACGCAGATGGCAAATCAAGTAGTCAGCCTAAGGCTAGAGCACATTATGGTAATTCTAATGTCAGATGCACTTTAATATACAGCTCTATTTAATCACCCCATTATTTCACATTTCCATATGAAAAACCTGCGGCACTTCTGCGCGCTCTGCCTCTGCGTCGCTGCCAGCTTCCTCCAACGTGCGTCCGCAGCCAGGGAGACGGTCAGCCGCGCCAGGCAGCGCCAGGGAACCCGTGCTGCTGGCCCGGAGGTCCGGCCTCTCCCCCAGTGCAAGCAGATAGCCCAAGAACTCAGAGAGGTGGGAGACACCCCTGGGGGCTGCCTTATAGAGAAAGGAACCCCAAGAACCCCATCCCAGCACACACACATGCACACACATACATGGACGTGTTCATACACACATGCATGTGCGTACCCACTAATAGTGCACACATGGCATGCACATACTCTGCACATGTGTCCACAATGTACACAAAGTTCCTATGCCCATGCTAAGAGTGAACATCCATGCATGCATGTGCATAGTAACTGCACATGTGCACACAGGCACGCATATGCATGCACATGCAGACACATGTGTGCACACTAACAGTGCACACCTGCACACAAGCATGCATGTGCACACACTAATATGCATACATGCACGCATGCACTAACTGCACATGTGTGCATGCACACATATGTGCAACTAGTGTGTGTGTGTGTGCACTGCGTGGACAGGGCACACATGCACACACATGTGCACTCTAACAGTTCATACACACTACAGTTATATATGCACACACTAAGTGCATATCAGCAAACATGCACACACTAACAATACGTGCGTGTGCATGCATACACAAGGCAGAGGTGAAAGAATCAAAGGTGATGAGGCTTCCCTGGGTGCTCTAAGTGGCTCCCTCTCTGCACACAGGTACTGTCCCTTCTCTGCATACAGCCTTGTCACCTCTCTGCCCACAGGCGCCGTCCCCTCTCTGCACACAGCCCTGTCCCCTCTCTGCACACAGGCACTGTGCACAGTGGACCCCAGGAAGTGCTGGGCTGACTGTGATGCTGGTGACCCGAGGGACTGTGCCAGCTGGCTCTCACATTGCCACCCACCCACCCCACGTGGGCAAGATGACGGCTGCTCTTTGCCAGGGGCAGGAGGGTGGGGGAGGCTGCACTGTGACAAAGGCTGGGGGAGTGGGCGGGGTGGCAGCAGGAAAGGCTGCTGCACTCAGCACAAAAGCTTGGAAGTTGAGGGCCATGGCACCCAGGACCAGCGAGTCCCACATGGCTGTGCCACCTGTGGGCAGGCGTGGGCCCAGTTCTGAAGGGCGTGGGGGCTCTGGCAGAGCAGGACATCACTTTCACCTTCTCGCACACCCTAGAAGGCCAGCGCTGACCTCCAGGGCCCCCTTGCTAGATTTCCCCAATGGCCTGCCCTATTTGGAGCCCCAGTTACAAATCAACACCCCCGGCCACTGCGTGGGTGGCTCACACACCATGGGCACTGGCCTCTGAAGACTTGATTCCATTTTCTAGCCCTGGGTGGACCTTCCCAGAGGGCAGGAGGGAGAGAAGTGAGACAAAACGGTGCTGCCCACTACACCGGCAAATTCCTTAGACCTGCCCACTCTCCAGGAAATGAATGGTACCCAGGCCTGCCCACTCTCCAATGAGATGATCAATACTGAAACCTGCCCACACACCGAAGAAATCAGTACTGAGAGATGATTACTACTCAAAAGTGCACTCTCAGATGTGCAAAATGACCAGTACTGACACCTTCCCACTCACCAGTGAGATGACCAATAGCCAGACCTGCCAATACACCATGGGCATCATCAATATTGAGACCTGTCCACTCACAGGATGATCAGTACTCAGACATGCGCACTGACAAGCAAAATGATCAATACTGAGGCCTGCCCACTCACCAATGAGACAATCAATACCCAGACCTGCCCATCTAACAGCGAGGTGACCCATCCCCAGATGTACCCGATTACCAGTGGGATGTCCAGTAGCCTCCCTGGCCTGGATTCCTACTCTGGGTCACCCAGCATGGGGATGGCTTGTGCAGAGAACTTCTGGATGGACCATCTAAAGCCCTGAGGACTCACCAGCTAAGTCCTGCAGGTACTGCCCTGCCTCACCCCTCCCCACCCTGCCATCCACCTCAGGACCCCCAACTGCAGCCCCCAAACTAGGGGACTCCGGCAGCCAGTCGGCACCCTTGTCTCCGTTGTGTTGCCACACACGGCCATCCCACCCCAGCCTTTGGGTGTTCTGGCCTTCGCCTGACTCCAGGAGTGCCTCTCTGGACAGCTGGCCTCACCCACCACTCTCAGCTGAGAGCAGCGTTGTCCCTAGGAGGGACATTTGGCAGCATCTTGAGCTATTTCAGATCAGCGTAGTGGGGGGAGGGATCTGCTACTGGCATCTAGTGGATAGATGCAGGGCTGCTGCTGGCTACCCAGCAACGGGGCTGGACATCTGCGACAGTCCAGTCAGCTGCCCCCTGCGATGCCCTGGTGGCCAGGCTGTGGAGACACGTGGGGAGAGGCCAGGGAAAAGAGGGGGTAACAAGAGGACGGACCCCCACCAGGATTCACCTCTGACAATAAAGGCACCCTGGTCCCAACCATTCACGACAGTGCCAGTCACCCAGTTCCCAGCACTGCCTGGAGCAGAAGCCTGGCTCCCAGGGTGCTCAGCACCTCATTAGGCAGAAGCAGCTGGGCGATGCATGAGCCCCCACCCCACCCCAACTCAGCCTCCTGGGGGGGCGGAGGGAAAGTCCCAAATCGAGCTCCTGGAAGCTGCTGGAGGTGTAAACCCAAATCTACTTCCTGCGGGCAACAGGAGAGCACTACCATGGCGCGCGCGCGCGCGCGCGCGCACACACACACACATACACACACACACACACACACACACACACACACCAGGCTCCTGCTGCAGCAGTGGAACCCCTGTGGTGGGGGAGCAGAAGAAGGGATGACCAGGACTGAAAAAAATACACGCACAACCTAAGACACATACACACACACGCACACGCACGCACGCACACATGCACGCACGCGCACACACAGCCCCACGGTCTCTGTGAGGTGCAGTGCAGGCATGCTAAGGGTCTCCAGGCCTGGCGCTGCTGCGGCTGCTGCTGCAGCTGCCGTATTTTCACAGCAGCCTGCGCTGGAGTGAGTCTTCGTAGCTGTAGAACCGCTCCAATTTCCCCTCCCTGTGCAGAGCGAGCTGGCTCCAGCGGCCAGGACGTGTGTTTTGCTTGGCGGCCGCTCAGAGCAGTACCTTGGCAAGGTTTCCCCGCAGCGCGCAGGGAGCCTGGCGCTCTCGCACAGTAGCGTGTGAAGCTGTCATCCGAAGTGCCCCGCCACGCTTCCCCACTCACAGCCGGGAACACGGCGGCGGCACCCCCTCCTGCAACGGGGTGCGGGACAGGACTGGGGCACGGGGACCAGTGCTTTCCGTTTACAAATAAAAGGAGCCTGGCTATCGCTCACCTGGGTCCCTTGATCGGCGCAGGTACCAGGTGCGCCCAGACCTGCGGAAGGTGGGAGGGAGGGTCCTAGCTCTTGACCCTGAGGGATCTCATTCCCTGGGTGCCTAGCCGTGGCGGGAAAGAGAAAGAGTGGTGTGGCTGCAGGCCCCTGACCAGTCCGTGGGGGGTGAATGCTGTGCTGCAGACGGAGGTGGGAGGCGAGGTGATGGAAGACGGGGCCTCACAGCTGGCTGATGATGGCGTGGCGGGGGGGAGGGGGATTGAACAGGCGCGCATGCGGGGACGGATGCAGAAAGGTGGGCTTAGCGAGGCCAAGAGACGAGAGACCTCTCCTTGCTCATCAGTCAGGGAGGACCACCTTCCCATCAGCCTGTGCATGCATGCTCCTGTCGGGGAGCAGGCACTCAAAAGGGGGACTTCCAGGTACAGGCCCCGCCCCTTGCCGACAGGAAGAAAGGCAGTGGTTTGGGCCTCTCAGAGCTGGCTCCGCACCGCCGCTGTCTCCACTCCGGAGCGCTCCTCTTTCTTTCTGTGTTGTTTACAAAGGGTTCATTATGTTTTCAACTAATCAGAAAGGCCCCGCTAATACACAATTAACATGTGATTATAAAAAAAAATTAAAATAGCTTCCAGAAGAAGGAAATGTAATTAAGTAGAGAATGCTTTTCAATAAGGGCTTGCTTTAACCCATTGTCAGAACACAGCTCACGCCCGTCCACAATGCCTGGAACAGATGCCAAGGGCAGAATGTTAAAAGCAAGTTTAAAAAAAAAAAAAAGGACATTATTTTCTGGGGGAATAAGAACAATCAACTTGGCACAACATGGTGGAGCAGGCAGCGCCCGGCTGCAGAGGGAGGAGGGAAGAGCCCCCACCCCCCACCCTGCCAGTCCCCTAGCCCATCCTCTCCCTGCAAAGGCTGCCCTTCTCAAAACAAATAAATGAACCAAAGTCAAGATCACATAAAACCAGGGTGACAGTGAAACACACACACACTCCATTCACACACATACTGCATTCATATATACACACTGCATGTACACACACTCTACATTTACACACTGCAGTCACACAGACACTGCATTCACACACACTCCATTCACACACACTACATTCGTACACACACTGCATTCACACACATACTCTACATTCACACACATGCATACACACACACTGCATTCACACCATACCGCATCCACACATTACATTCACACACACATACTCTACATTTACATACTACAGTCACACACACACACACTGCATTCACATCATACTGCATTCACACATGCACACACCTGCATTCACACACAAGGCATTCACACATACACTGCATTCATACACATACTACATTCATATACAAGCACACTGCATTCACACACACACTGCATAAACACAGAAGTTCCCGTCCAAAATCCAGTTTGAGGCCACCTTTTTCTCCAAGCCCAGTGTCATAATTTGGTATGGATTCATCCTCTGGCCACATTTCAGAACGCGTCTGTCTTACAAATCCCAGGTCCCATTTGGGTGCATAACCTTCTCTCACACTGCAGCCTGGCCCAAGTTTCCGGTTTGCTTGGATTTGTTCGCCTCCCACAGCCACGCCAAGGCCCCTGCTGATGCCCATGTGGCCCGGACCAGCCATTGCACGGCTCCAATCTCTGCCGCCCTGCCCCCAGGACCGGCCTGGGGTCTGATGGTTTCTAACGGTTGATAAGACCCCCAAAGCTCGTGGCAATCTCCACAAGGTCCCCAGGAAATGGGAATGCTGCAGAGAACACCTCCATTCTCCTTGGGAATCACCTGGAAGCTGCAGTTTCCCAAACATGATGGATCCAAAACATTAAAATAAAAACCAAACTCACTGCTAAGGGGTCCATTCCAATCCCTAGTGGGCCCCCGCGGGACCGGCTAGCCCCGCCCCTCTAGCTTCTGAGACTAACTCTACGGGAGTCGAAAGCCTCATCTTTCTCCTGTGGAGCGGCTGGGGGTTTCAAACAGCTGACCTTGCAGGGAGCAGCTCAACTCCCAACCCACGGCACCACCAGGGCTCCTCCAGACACGGTAGAAGGGAGCAAATTAAGGATCCCAGAGCTGAAGGAAGGCGCCCTGGTGCCACGGCAGCTAGCTCTTGGCGGGGGGGGCATAGAGACAAAGTAGTCTACTTCCGTGGAGACGTACAGCCTTGGAAGCCTTCAGGGATGGAGGGGGGTTCTCGTCATCTGTCCTGTGGTGTCTGTCTGGGCCTGTGTCAGCGGGGGGGGGCAGTGAGTGAGGGCTGGAGGTGGAGTTAGAAACCTGACAGAGATGCAGGCCTGGTCCCTGCTGAGGCCCAGGCAGCAGAGGGACCATGACGCACCCCTGGAATCCCACCTTGGCTCTAGCTCAGACCCTTGCCCACACAGGGGAGGATGGGCCAGCCAATAGGCCAACACTCTGGGTGTGCATTCAGAACCAGGAGGGCCAGCGGACTAGGCGATCTGCATGCTTCCTGGGTCCCACTCCTGAGCCAGCTTCTGTCTCGAGGGACCAGTGGCTCTGAGTCAGAACCTTGGAGAGAAGTCCTCCGTCCCAGGTACAAATGATGACCCGGAGACCTGAGGGTATCCATGAGCACAGGAGGAGCCAGAAGCCAGGCCTGTGCAGTCAGCAGCTTCTTCTCCAGGCAGCAGGCTGATGACAGCCAGCCCCAGAGCCCCTTGCCCCCAGAGCCCTCATCAGAGTCTCACCACGAAGAGCGAGGGGAGGAGCAGCGTGGACCCACAGCCCCACACCCTGACACTAAGGGCAGGCGGCCCGGCACCCCAGCCTTGTTTCTTCCACCCACACGGACCTCAAGCCAGTGCCGGGTGCACAGAGGGGGGAACCGAGGCAGGACCGGGCAGAGAGGAGGCCTGCCAAATTCACCCAGGTCACAGCTGGGGGGTGGGGGGGAGGCAGGGGTGGGGGCACTTGGGCCTCAGAGCTCCTGTTCTCAAAACCACTGGCAACAAAGCCAGCACAAGACCTGGAAAGACATCTGAGATCAGAACCCCTGACCTGGCCGCCCAAGCCCTCACCCAACCATGGGCACCAACAAAGCGTCCACGCGGAACCCCAGCTCCTTCAGGGAGAAAAGGAGACGCTGCCAATGAACCCCTATTCTTACCTGGTCTCCTCTGAGGGGCTGTCTCTAGCAGCCCCTCTGGCCAGATGCAGAAAGCGGACTGTTCACACAGCCTGCCTGTAGCCCACCCATGCCTCCTCGGCTCACAGCACCCCAGACAATGTCCAACCCTGGTGACCGGTGTCCAAAAGGCCACCCCAACAGCTTCCAGGTGGGGGAGACAGAGCCCCTGAGAGGCTAAGGGGCCCAAAAAAGGTGGTCTATTTGGGTGACCCCCGATGACTTCAGAGGGGACATTTGGAACCTGGAGAGCTAGGGGTCTCCCCAAGGGCAGGCTTCCCTGCTTGTCACGAGCGCCCCTTCCTCATCCGTGTTTCCCACGAACGCCAACCAAAGCCAAACACACTGTCACCAGGCCTGTTCCAATGCGCCATGACCCTGCAGGGCCCTGGGGGGCTTCCCACAAGGCCGGGTGTGGCCAGTGTCCAAAGCCTCGCCCTTCTCCCATGGAGACACCGGTGGTTTTGAACGGCTGGCCATGCCTGATGGATAAACTCGATGCCACAAGGGACCCTTGTCCAGGAGCTCCAGAGAGCCCTAATTGTTGCCGTGGGCTGCCCTCCAGTGGACCCTGAGTCAGGAGGACGCTAGGATGCCCGGTCCTGCCCCCGCTGACGGGGGACTCTGGTCTTTCTTCCTAGTCCTGCCCCATCCAGAAGTTACTCTGTGATGCAACCTGGTCTGGGGTCACCTGAATAGGAGGCGCGTCTGACCACTGCCCACCATGTCCGGCACAGACCACGCCCCCTCACTGGCCCTCCCAGACTCAGGAGAAGACATGCTTTGAGCTCGGCGTGGTCTCACCCGCTGGCTCAAGTCGCAACTGAAGGGACATCCCACGCAGGCCCTTCCAGGGCCTCCCTGCCCCTCCACCCCCAGCACCCTGGGACAGACACTGGGTAGCCTGTCAGCGCACACCTGTTAAGCAGACCCCAGGGCCCCTGCCGCCCGCTGACCCAAGAGTGTGATAAAAGGTCTGCAGCCGACGCCTGCCCCGCCTGCCTGCCCCCAGCAGCAAGAACTGACAATTCCTCCCAGATAAATATCTGCAAAGAGTCGGGAAACAATTAAAACGAGAAGCTAATAAAGGACGAAGAAGCCCAGGAGCCAGGCCCTGGCCCACTTCCCAGTCTCCATTCATGCATCCAAACCCAGCGGCCGAGGCTTCTCGCGGGCAGCTGGGCAGTGGGGCTGTCCGGCGCAATATACATGCGAATTAGATATGATCGATGCACTCATCGCATTCCCCACGGCCGGCGCCCGCCCCCTCCGCCCCTCCACCACCACCTCTCCCCAGCCGAGTCCCTTTCCCCGGAGCCCACGTGACAACCCATCTCGTCACCAGGCAACAGGGGAGGATGGTTCCCGAGTTCCTGCACAGGAGCCAGGCCAGCTGTGCTCGGGTCCCGGTGGCAAGAGGACAAAGCTCAGGCTCCTGGGCTTGACAATGAGGGGGGGTGTGGGGTGTACAGGGGCCCCTTCTCACCGACAGCCCCTCACAAAAAGCCTCAATGCACTGGAGCTCCTCCTCCTCCTCCTCCTCCTCCTCCTCCTCCTCCTCCTCCTCCTCCTCCTGGGCCCGGCCAACCTGGACTTCCCTGGGGACGGGGCCCAGGCCCCTGATACTACAGTCATTGCATCTTAGGGTTCCAGAACCTTGAGGCCTTGGCCAGGCATGCCTCGTGGAAAGATGGGCCTGCAGTGACCAGATGGGAAAGGGGGCTTTGGGCCCACCCTCCACCCCCTCAAATCAAACAGCATTCCAACACTGCGGAGAACCTGAGTGCTTTGAGAACCTGCCACAAATCCAGGGTTTTGACACCCAAGACCACGGCTGGGCCGCAGCAGGGCGGTGGGTGCCACGGGGACCTCGTCCACAGTGGCGGCGGCGGCAGAGTGAGACGAGAAACACAGCCATCCCAGGAGCTACTGCCCGTCGCGGTGTCCAGGTGGCAAGCCCTGGGGAGCTGTCCCAAGCCAGGGAAAGAGGAGGGCGGAGGCGAGGCCATGCCCCTCGGACTGGCTGATGCCATTGCCCCCTGACAGAACCAAGCTCCCCGGGCCGGTCCAGGCTGCGACCTATCAGATGCACGTGCCTGACCTTTCTTCTGACACACATCTGCGGGGGTGGAACCGCCGACCTCTCCCGCTCACTGCGGAGCGTGTTACTGCCAAATTTATTTCGGGGGCGGGGGTGGGAGCGCATGCCTCTTTATTCTCTAGGTCAGCACAGTTCTCAATCTGTAGGCCGAGACCCTTTCACAGGGGTTGCCCGATTCATAACAGTGGCAAAATGACAGTGATGAAGTAGCAGTGAAACTACTTTGCTGGTTGGAGGCTCAGCACCACCTGAGGGACTGTATGAAAGGGTCGCGGCGTGTGGAAGGTTAGGAACCACTGCTCTGGGCAAAGACCTGACAGTTCCCAGAAGGCCAGGGGTCTGCCTGAGGCCCAGACCCAGACCAGGTGCCCAGCTCTGTGAGCCCTGGCCGGTGGCCCTCATAAGCTGCACCAGGCGCCTCTCCTCACCAGCTAGGTCGCCGCTGGGGAATTACAGCTACGGGTGGTGGGCCAGGCAGAGGCCCATTCAACCACAGCCCCTCGTAGGGGACAGAGAAGCACATCCAGACTGTTGGGCAGATTTGGGGAGCCCCGTGCATGCCAGGTGGCACCGGGGTCCTAAGAGCCCCCCACCCTCTTGCTAGCCGGTTGGGCCCCACATGTCTAAGCAGGGGACTAAACACGATTGATGATAGACACACCTGCCCCGGGCCTGTCTCCGTCTCTGAAGCCAACACGCACTTGATAAGAAAAGGAGTGACACTGGAAATGGGAACATGGGAATGGGCACCTTTGCCCCCACCCTGGCAGGGGCGTCCTGGGGCGCCAGGAGGCAGCTGACATGAGAACATGAAAGTCTGCCAGGGCATCCGCCTAGCCCCTCTGGCCCCCCGGCTGCAGGAACAGAATATGCTGATGGCTAATCTCTCTATCTGCCTGCAAGTGACCGGCTGACTGCCACCGGGGAGGAGACTCGTGCACAGGTGGCAGCCACCAACTCCGTGGCTGGGCTCCAAAGAGGTTCCCCCCTCCCCCCCCCCCACTGGAGTGGCATGGGAGTGCTGGTGTCAGCTGCTGGGTGAGCTGACACCAACACCGGCCAAGCCAATGTGCGCCCAGGCTGCTCCCCAGAACTTCCTGGGCAGCCGCGGTTGCTAAGCCTGCCTGCCAAGATGCCCGGGGGGGCCCGCGCTTAACCTGCTGTGCCACCGGGTGCCACGGAGAGTGAGGTGATAAGCATGGAAACAGGCTGGCTCCCCGAGGCCCAGGGACACTTAGTCATGTCTGTCCATCAGTAGCACTGGCTGTGGTCCTGCACCAACCCCCCTCTCTCCGGGGATGAATGACTTCCTGTGGCCCAGAAGGTAGTGGAGAGACTGGGCCTCAGCCAGTGCCCCATGTCTGCTCCACTCCTCCTCTCAGTCGTTCCGACTACCCCATGTCTGTGTTTGTCACTTCCACTGCACGCTCCATTCTCCGGACATGCAGGATGGTGTGCACTGGGCCACAGAGACCCCCTCACAGAGGCTTCTGCTCATTCCAGCCAGGCCTTCTGCTGGACAGCTGGGAGTTGGCCATTCTTATCATGCCAGAAATGACCAGGGTGGTCCTTCATCCGGCCACAGGCCTCCGCAGACAGGAGGCCTGGACCTCAGCCTCCATGCCACCCCTCAACTGTGCCCTGTTATGTCCACCCCAGTGACCATCTACGCAACAGGACCTCTCATTCCTGGGAGAACTCTTTCCATGCGATGGGTCACTCTGCTAAACCCAGATGTCCCGGCACATTTGTCACATCCAGCTGTCCTCCCGCGTGCGCCCCGGGAACACAGACCAGCTCCCAGATGACCTGCCGTTGTAGACTGACGCACCATCCTCACGTGCTGTCCACAAACCATCATTTCTTCGAAGAGCAAACAGACCAAGCACAAGCCACGAGAAGAAGTGGCCTCTGCCCTCGCCAGGGTGCATCCACTTCCGGAAATCGGGAGACGAGTGAGTGAGAATGTTCATTACAGAATTACTCACTTCCCTTCCCAGTCCCCGTCCTGGTAATTACCATGACCAGCTTAATAAAAACGGCTACAAACCGAAGGTCAAGTGCAGTTGGAAGTGTTCATTTTCATTTCAATGTATTCATCTCGGCTCCTAATGGCCTCATTTTCTCCCATGCTCCTTAATAAATAGCATGGAATTACAGGTTAAATAGCTAAATTAAATTATTGCAATTACCTCGCGCAGGGCCCTGAATCTCGGTTTACCTTTCCCGCTGCAATTAGAGGTGAAGTTTCCACAGTGAGGAGAGGGAAGGCTGTCAATATTCTCACTGGCCCGGGGCCTGTGCCCAGACGCCCAGACGGCAGCTGAGAGGGTGTGTGTGTGTGTGTGTGTGTGTGTGTGTGTGTGTGTGTGTGTTGGGGGGCAGGGTCTTCTCATGCCCATGAAACTGACTGGGGCATTCTGGGTGGGAGCAGAGTCCAAGAATCTACCAGGATGTTTGGGAACATGACCACAATTGATTCTTGGGGACTAGCAAGAGAGAACCCCTCACAGGGTTCTGGCTAAATGTGGGGGGTGCCCCTGAAAGGTAGGCAGACCCCACCTGCTGATGGGGAGAAGTGTGTCTCCGTAAGCTTGGTGGGACCCTCCCTCGGGGCCCCACATCCCCCCATGCCATCGACAAGGTGGTTACAGACGAGCTGTCAATGATAGAACCATACCCCGGGAGGGCAAGTCTTGTTGCTACTGCTCCCCTGCAGGATCAGTTACCCAGCACTCCTCCCGAGACAGAGGCAGAGGAAAACACCTCACCCACTCACTCCCAAACCCCTCGATGGAGAGTGTGCTTCTTGGGGGAGGGCTCTCCCTGACTGCCCAGGCCACTCTGACATGCACCAGGGCCAAGCAGCGAGCCAGAGACTATGGGCAATTGATGGACAGCCAAGTCCACTCCGCTCAGGGGCTAGGGACAACTGTCAGACCAAGCTTCTTTCAGGGGGCTGAATGTCATGGCTGCCCCCGCAAAGAAGGGTTCTGGGTCAGGGCAGGGACCACCCCTCTAGCCAGTGTCCCACAGAGCCCTGGAGCCCCCTGAATGCCTCCTCTGGACTAGGCCAGAGTCCCACAACCCATGTGCAGGGCAGGAGGCCATAGGGCAGTCAGAATCTGCACGGGAGGCTCCACAGGGAGGCTCCACAGGGAACGGCTGGGAGTCATAGAGCAGGGACCCTCCCACAGCCTGGCCTCAGACAGCCCCAGTCCACAGACTGGCCAGAGGGAGCCTGCCTCCCACTCCATGGCACTGTGGTCAGCCAGACCAACAAGCCAGTACTACAGCAGGCCACCCCATGGCCCAGGGTTTTACTAGGAACAGGGACAAAACCACACAGCACACAGGCCCTGCACAAGCATCCAGAAAGGATGATGGAGTGGGGAAGAGACCCAAGATGACTAAGGACAGGTCACAGCACCCATGCAGCACAAACAGGAAGCAGGAAAGTGAAGGGCTGGCCACGGTTGCCACCACCTCGTGTACAAAACAGGTGTGCTCACGCCTGCACCCAATGCCAGTGAGATAGGTGCCACCTGCACTGCCACCCCCTCATCCTCACTCTCACCCCAGTTCATGGAAGAGAAAGAGCGGGCCAGGGGTCATCCATCAAGCCCCGCCCCCCGCCCCATATGCTCCTTAGTCCTGCCTGCCAGTCCCTGATGGCCACGGAGACCCTCTTGCCTGCACGCCCTCCTCAAAGACACCTACCCAACTAAAAACCCTGGGTGTATGCCCGGGGTAGGCTCTTGGGACACAGTGGCCAGGGGCCGGCAGTTCAAACCCAACAGCTGCAAAGGAACAATTGTGAGGCTGGTGCAGGACTGGGCAGTGTTTTCCTTCTGCAGTGTGGACGATGGTCACTGTGGGTCAGAACAAATGCAACAGCACCTAGCTGCAGCACCATGTCTTCACGGGCACAGACAGCCTCGGTTATCTTGTGTGGGGGGCCTGGTGGGTTTGAACTGCCAACCTCATCGCTAGGCGCCCACACCTCACCCAGGGTACTGCCTGGGCTCCTCTCTTCCTCAACGTGGGGGAGAAGTCAAGGGGTGCCTGGAGTCTTCACGCCCCTTGTCCTTACAGATGGCCCCCAGCACCTCCTGAAAGAGGAGGATACAATAGTTGACATGCGACAAGGGAAAGAGACTCAAGCAGACACCTGGCCATCACCCAGGCTGGGCTCCTGGCCACCCCGGAGCCAGAGTCCCCAATGACCTGGGCACCATCCCAAGGTGCCCCCCTTGGAGTTCTCACTGTGGGCAGAAATGAGAGGCTGAAGGAGGGTGTCCCGGTTACCGGGTGCCGCTGTGACCACCAGAGCACCCCAATACCCCCAAACACAAGCTTACAACCATGGGTTGGTTCTGATTCTCACCTGGAGCTGTGCCCATGGGCTCCACGGTGCCACGGCCGCCACTCTCAACCGCGCCATGACCAGGGCCTCCTTCTGAGGCTGTGTGTCTCAATGGGAAGAGAAAGCTCTATCTTTCTCCCAGGGAGGGAGCAGCTGGTGGTTTCCAACGGCTGACCAAGCAGCTCACAGGCAAATGCTTAACCCATTATGCCAGGCTGAAAGTCCAACTGCAGAAGAAGTCTCTCTCTCTCTCTCTCTCTCTCTCTCTCTCTCTCTCTCTCTGCCCTGGAGGAAGGTGCTACTCTTTTTTCAGCTTCCGGGCTCCTCCTGGAGCCCGTGTGGCCTGTCAGGGACCTGCCTGCGTCTCCATCCTCCCCTGCTTTCAGATCGCCCAGGTGGTTTGGCTTGAAACGCACTCAACACAAAGGAAGTTCTATTCCTGAAAGAGACTACCCGGCCCCTGCCCACCCCACCTCACATGGTGCCCACGGCCATCGAGTCCACCCCAGAACTGCCCCTCGGGGCTGCCACATGTTGGTCTTCATCAAAGAAGATCGCCAGGGCTCTGTCCTCATGCAGCGCTGGTGGGTTCAAACCTTTGGGTGAGGAATGGAGCACTGAGTCGCTGTGCCACCAAGTGGGACTTACAACACAGATTTGTGGGGGGGGGGGGGTTGGTGGGCAGGAGGGTACACAATTCAATCCACCCCAGAAAGCCAACCCCTCCAGAATCCAGCCGCCTGTCCAGTATGGTTTTCCAAGTGGAACTAGAGGCTGAGAGATGGGGCCAGAGTTTCCTCTGGTTAAAGTGACCAGGGCCAGTGGGCCATTTCGGCCAGGAACAGAGAGGAAGAGTTTGGGCCACCAATGCCCAACATGAAGGGTCAGGCCCTCCACGCCCTCTTGCAACACCTACAGAGGACCAAGGGAAGAGGGATCCTGTTTTCAATCAAGTTCTAATGAAACACGGCCCAGCCCACTCATCCCCAAGCCGCTTTGCAGTGTCCTTTGGCACCGGGACCACAAGGCCCAGGAAGCCTGAAATAACGATCTGGTGCCGTGGGTTCAGCACTAGGCAGCTGCCCATGGGGTTGGCAGTTCAAGCCCACCACCCAGGAGGAGCGATGAAGCTGCCTGTTTCCCTAAAGCTCTCAGGGCTCAGACAACCGTCAGAACAGATCTGCACTGCCTTACAGAGCCGCTGTAAGATGGAATCCATCTGACAGCAAGGGGTCCTGTGTCTCACACAAAGACTTCATCGTGCCTCACTCCTGGGATGTTGTCTCCTGGTTTGAAGTGGGAGTGAAAATCCCCATCCCGACCCAGTACTCCCAGAAGCGCACCTGTTCCCCTTCTTGCCAGGCCTCCCTGGAAGCTCAGCGCTGGACCCTGTGCTGGGCTGTGGTGTGGGTTCCTGGTACAGCCCGCCCTGCCCTCCACTGATCCAGGACACCCAAGCTCCCAGTGTAGTCTTCATGCTTGTCACTGATTGGTCAAAGCAGAAGACCCCTTCCT
>PVJH01023827.1:0-34165 GCA_004026705.1 Nesogale talazaci
ACTCTTTTCTATGACATTGGCCTAGCCAAGGTCAACACCTTGATCAGTCCTGACAGTGAGAAGAAGGCATATGTTCAACTGGCTCCTATGAATGATACTTTCCATGTTGCCAAAAAAAAATCAGAATCATCTAAACTGAGCCCAGCTGGTTAATGCTAAGTATACATCTTTTCAATACATGAAATATATATATATACATGTAAAAACAATTTGTCAAATAGATTTCTTTTATTTGCAAGAATTCTTAAACATGCATGATGACTGGCCAGATAGAGAATTTTGAGAGCCCTCATGAGCATAAATCTCTCCTAGAGATGCAGACCAGCTTCCATTAACGTAACAGTAAATACATTACAGAGTTTTGTTACTTGAATAAAATATCTGTCAGGCCAAAAAAGAGTGGATCATGACATCATCTCCAAACAACTCCGACTCCCCTCTCTCCTCTCTCCGCAGCCACCAGCCTCATCCCACACACATCATCTCAGTGGGACTGTTCTTACAGTCCCGCCTGCACGTCTTCTTGTGTTCCCGGTTCTATTTCTCTTGCCCAGGCCCCACCCAGCAACTAAGCCAATCTTGTTTAACACTGTCTAGGGTTTAACACTAAGCTATACTCCACCTCTAGCCAGCACAGCGCAATCGGTACCAAGCCTGCCTCTACACCACATACAGTTGTATAGCATTTTACGTAATGTCTGAGGCATCGAATAATAGGGAGTGCAGACTGACAATCCTGACAGAGGCCACAAGAAAGGCGAACTTTCTGCCTTGGGATATTTTCCTGCTGCATTGAAAGCAATCCCCAAAGAGTGGCGATGTGGCCCTGCTCAGGAGGTGAAGACCCCAGTTCTGGGCAGCTGATGCCCAGCCCTCCCCTTTCCTCCCTGTACGTCTGCTCTCTGGCCTCTGTTCCTCAAGCACACACAGGTCCTCTCCTGTCACCACCTGGCCCCCCACTGTCTCCTTCACCCAGAATATCCTTCCACCTCACGCACCTGGCTCCTCTTTTCTTCAGGCCTTAGTTTTATCACCAAAGACAGCATCCCTGACCATTTAATATGCAGGTGCTCCCCCCCTCCCCTCCCACCAACTCACATCTCTATCGACATCCTGTGTAGTGCCTTCAGTAGCACTGCTTCAGTTTGTGATTATGCATTTTGGTCTTTATTGGCTACCTATCAGTGGTCTCCACTAGCGACGTGTCATCTCTTATTGGCCAGGAACCAGACTGTACCTGGTGCACTGCTCTCCCCGAGTTGGGGCTGGGCAGTTCCTGTTGCTGTGGTCTGAAGGCCTGGAGTCCGCTCCAGCTCATATGCAGCAGATGGACCCAATGCAAGACACCTTCAGATTGCTTGACCACTGTGTCCATAAGCACTGATTATGGGTCCCAATAGAATGAAATTTTTGACAACTTGGCTTTTCCCTCCATTTGCCATGTGGGTATCTATCCCATTTTGAGCAGTTTTGTTTTCTTTACGTTGAGTTAGAATCCATACTGATGACTGTAATCCTGGAACAAGGATGCTGAAAGAGTTCAACTCTAATGCCCATTTTCCCTACTGTTACACCATGCAGAACCCCTTGTTCTGCTTGAACAGCTGCCTCTTGGTCTACGTTCAGGTTCAGCATGATTCTTCGTAATGTTATCCACAGTTCACTTTGACCTACCTAGTTTACATAGTCAGTAAAATATAAGCAGACATCTTTCTGGTAGTCTTTGCTTCGGCGACAATGTGACATCAACCACGATGCCCCTCATCCCATGTCCCTTCTGAATCCATATTGAATTTCCGGCAACTCCCTGGCAGTGTACAACAGCAACAATTTTTAATTTTTCTGTAGCAGCGTTTTCTTTGTATATGATATCAATGGTAGGATTCAATAATCTGACGATGGACTGGGGTCACTTTTTTTTGAAATGGGCAAGAATGTGGGTCTTTCTCAATGTATTGGCCAGGTAGCTGTCTTCCAAATTTGTTGGCATTGACAAGTGAGCGCTTCCAGCACTACGTCAGGGCCGGAGCTTTGGTTTGGGGGTTTTTTTTTTAGCATTTCACTTGGTATTCCACCCATTCTCAGAGCCTCACTTTTCACTAATACCAGCTTGGATTTTTTCCTTTTATATCATTAGTTCTTGATCACATGCTACCTTTTGAATTAAATGAGTGCAGATCAGTTCTTTTTAGAAGTGTATCCTGTGTGTTCCTCTCCTTTTCTTTTTACGCTTCCTGCATCATTGAATAGCTAGCCCAGAGAATCCTGTAGTATTTCAATTCAAGGCTTGAATTTTTTCCCTTTGATTATGTCAGCTTGAGATGATTTGGATGTTTTCTCCCCTTTCTGTTTTCTAACTCAGCATCTTTGCATCTTTCATGATGTCGCTTTATTTTATCTTTAAGGCCTGCCTTTTGAAAACTTCATTATTCCTCCCATTTACTTTAGTTACTGCTCTTCGTTCAAGAAGTTTCAATGCCAGCACTAGAGACAGCATTCCATAGATTCAGTGCTAGCCTGGGCCACATTTCAACACCGTTCTTTAAGAAAAACGGACAAATTAACCACCTTTAAGTGGAAATCAAAGAGACAAAGGATAAGGAAAACACCACTAAGAAGAACAAAGTGGGTGGCCTCTCACCTCCAGGCCTTAAAACCTACTGCTCAGCCACAGGCGGCAAAACCCGCTGGTGCTGGTACGGTGACAGGCACACCTGAAAATCCAGAAGTAAATCCGTCCACTTGACCTCTGACAAAAGACCCAGAGCACATTAACTTGGGAAGAGATAGTCTCTCTCACCAATGGTGTCTCAAAACTGGATATCGTGGGGTGAATCTTGAAATGGGAGCTATGTCTCACACCATGTGCAAAAAAATAGACTAAAGGTGGATCAGAGCCCTAAATATAAAACCTAGAAGTATGAAAATCAATGAAAAATAAAGACAGACAAACACAGAGTTTGTAATACGGGGCATAAGTCATTATCAAATAATCTCAAAGCCTCAGAACACCAGAAGACACACTAGCTGACTGGGACATCCTAAAAATTAGACTAATATACGCATCAAAACATTTCATCAAAAGAGTGAAAAGACAAAGGAAATTTTTGAAATTTATAGAAAAGTTCAATACTTAAAAGAGAAAAAGCCAAATAACTCCATTTTTAAAAGTAATTTGATTGGGGGCTCATACAACATTATGACAATCCATACATCCGTCCATTGTGGTCAAGCCCTTTTGTTTCCCTCATCATTCTCAAAACACTTGCCTTCGACTTGAGCCCCTGGTATCCCCTCCTTACTTTTCCCCTCCCTCCTCACTCCCTGCTCCCTCAGGAACCCTTGATAATGTATAAATTATTATTTTTTCATATCTTATACTCTCCGACATCTCCCTTCACCCATTCCTCCACTGTTCGTCCTCCAGAGAAGAGGTTACAGGTAGATCCTTGTGATCGGTTCCCCCTTTCCACCTCACCTTCACTCCACCCTCCTGGTATCGTCACTCTCACCACTGGCCCTGAAGGGATCATCTGTCCTGGACTCCCTGTGTTTCCAGTTCCTATCTGTATCTGTGTACATCCTCTGGTCTAGCCGGATTTGTAAGGTAGAATTGGGATCATGATAGTGGGGGCAGAAAGCATTTAAGAACTAGAGGAAAGGGCTGAGCCCCGGTGGCGTAATGGTTGTGTGCAGGACTGCAGCCCACCGGGATGGAAGTTCAATTCCAGCTGCAGCTCCACAGGAGCAAAGGCTGGGCCTCCTACTCCCACCACCAGAGGGCAGTGAACAAAAAAACAAAACCAAAAAGAACTAGAAGAAAGTTGTATGTTTCAAAGTTGCTACACTGCACCCTAACTGGCTCATCTCCTCCCTGCAACCCTTCTGTAAGGGATGTCCAGTTGTTCTCAAATGGGCTTTGGGTGTCCACTCCATACTCACCCTCTTTCACAATGATGTGATTTTGTTCCCTGATGCTTAATACCTGATCCCTTTGACACTGCGTGACCACATAGGCTGGTGTACTTCTTCCGTGTGGGCTTGGTTGCTTCTCAGCTAGATAGCCACATATTTATCTTCAAACCTTTAAAACCCCAGACACTATATCTTTTGGTTTTTGATTTTTTTTGTTTGTTTGTTTGTTTGTTTGGGGGGCTTCACTGCCCTCTGGTGGTGGGAGTAGGAGGCCCAGCCTTGCTGCTGGATTTGAATCTCCAACCCAGTGGGCCTCAGTCCCACGCACAACCACTAGGCCACCGGGGCTCAGCCGCAGACACTATATCTTTAGATACCCAGGTACTATCAGCTCAGCTTTCTTCACCACATTTGCTTATGTATCCTTTGTCTTCAGAGATCAGATTGAGAAGGTGCACATCATGGAATGCCAATTTAATAGAATACAGTATTCTTACATTGAGGGAGTACTTGAGTAGAGGCCCAGTGTCCTTCCACTACCTTAATACTAAACCTATAAATAAATGGACATAGATTTATTTCCTCATCATCACAAATAAATACATTGCATGCATGTATTTAGATCTCTATAAATGTCCTTTATCTCCTAGTTCTTTCCTATTTCCTTTTACTTTCCTCCTTATCATGCTCAGCCTTTATTTGGGTTTCAGTAATTCCTCTTGGTTATGTTACCCTTGATCCAGGCCTACCAGGCCTCTCTCACACCCTCCCGGCCTCTGATGTTGGATGACTTGGTCTCTCTTTATTGCTGGGTTTACATCGCTTCCTTTTCCCTACACCCCTCCCCTGTGTTCCTGTGGAACCGTTGGTCTGCTGTTTTCTCCTCCAGATTGTTTATCCAGGAATGCTCCTTTCTTGACTCACTTTACCTTGGCGGGTTCAGACCAGACTGCTTCCCTACCCTGTGACCCCAGAAATGTCCTCTGTCGTGGTCTGCATCAGTAAGGAAACAGCGTGAGACTGTGCTTATTTTCCCAGTGCCCTTTGTGCCCCATTAGCTCCCTGCCGGGACTTCTTCCTCTCAGCATCCTGGGTCAGCATCGTGCCAGTCCAGCTCTTTCTCTTCCTCCCTCCAGACCTGCCTCCATGTGGATGTGGCATGCTGGCCCCTCCCCCCAACTCCTCTCAATCACGCCAGAGAAAGGGTCAGTCTGGCTCTGGTGGGGACCAACCCTGTAGTTCTCTCTTTTCATGCATCCTTCCATGTGGCCACGCTGTCCTCAGGGCCACCCTACCGTGATGCTTCATGGTAGGGTCTACATGCCCACTCCAGATTCTGTGGAGACAAGACCAGTACTCTCCCCCTGGGTGGATTAGTGCCCTGCTCCCTCCATGATCATTTCACTTTCCCAAATAATCCAGTTTTAGGGCTGAGCCCCGGTGGCGTAGTGGTTGTGCGCGGGACTGCGGCCCACTGGGATGGAGGTTCAATTCCAGCAGCGGCTCCACAAGAGCAAAGGCTGGGCCTCCTACTCCCACCACCAGAGGGCAGTGATGCCCCAAAAACAAAAAAAAATAATAATCCAATTTTAAAATAGTCACAGGACATGAATTGACACTTCACCAAGGAAGACATTCAGTCAGGCTGTTAGGTTTAGAGAAGCAAAACCAGTGAGACTTGGGTGCTTGTGTGTATATAAAGAAAAAAATGTACCTGAAGAAAGTGGCCCATGTAGGTTTGGAAGTGAGTAAGACCAGTCTTATAAAAGTCCGTGGGTCAACTGTGAAGCTGAAGGGTCTTCTTGACTCATAGCTGCTGGACCTGACAAACCAAAAAGCAGAAAGACAAACCCAGAAACAGAAAGGCCACCGGCCCATGGAAGCAGTGGTGAATCAGCAGGCCACAGAGTTGGTTGTATGCTAGCTCCCAGGGTTGGCGGCATATGGAGAGCCACGGGCTTCCGTGTGGAGAATGTAGTATATGAAGTGAGTGGACTGGTTTGGGCAGGCTAGGTGAATGAGATACATGCAGGACCCAGGTCAGCAAGAAGAAAGAGCTCTTTCAACAGTGACCGCCTAAATAGCACCAAGCCTCATCCTTAGTGCAGCTTCCTTTCCATTGCATTAGTAGTGTGACCTGACGCCTGATGAAAGGGTCCAACCGAGTCTTCCCACACCTGCTTGGATGCCACAGGGCTCCCATCGCAGAGTGATTACTGTAGATTACTGTAGATTACGCCACGGGAGAGGCTTCAACTGCCAGACTCCTGAGAACCCTGGAGCAGGCACGTCGACACAAAACCCAACTCCCAGCTGGTCAAAAAACATGAAAAAGCACTTACACGAATTAACCACGAGGGATATGCAAATCAAGACAACATTGAGATTATTATCTCACCCCCACATTAATAGTAAAGGGAAAAAAAAACCACAGAAAACAACAAATACCGACAAGGGAAAGGAGAGATCAGAACCTTCAGACAGAACTAGATAGGACTATAAAAGGTCTGAAATGTGCTATTGCACTCCCTCAAAAAATTGGGACTAGAATTACCATATGACCCAACAGTCCCTCTACTTGGTATATGCCCCCCAATATAGGGGGCTACAACACGCATGCGCACACACACACGGGTACCCCCCCTCCCCCCCCAAAAAAATTATGCTCTGGGCAGAGTGCAGTTTTCATAGTGCACATTTGTCCACCAGGTAGGTGAGCATCTAGTTGCTCTGAGATAGGACACCCACTGGTGTTCACTGTGAATTTTTTCATTAAAGCAGTTTCACTCAAACCTAGATTTCTGTGGTGGCTGATTTAAATGAACAGCTGCAGCTGTGAATTTTGGTTTTCTGCCCAAGAAAAATGCCACAGAAACTTTTGTGATGTTGAACACAGCTCATAAGGGCTGTGCTATGGGAGAAATGCAAGTGCACGAGTGGTTTTCTCGTTTCAATAAAGGTGAAATGCCAATTGACGACAAACCTCGTTCTGGTCATGCCTCAACTTCCCAAAGGGTCGAAATGTCGACTCCTAGTACATTTGACATTCATTCCACCAGGTCAGACTGTTCATCAAGCTTTCCACTTAGAGGTTCTGCAAAGATTGTGTAACAGTAAGTGACCATAAAGGCCTGGTTTATGGCAGATGGGGGACTGGTTTTGCCACCACAACAATGCACCTGTCCACGCAGCCATCTGTGTGGGCCACTTTTGCCCCACGCATCTCACTCACCTGACCTCTCCCCATGTGCCTTTTTTGTTTGTTTCTATAATGAAGAGGGACATGAAAGTACTGTGATTTGACTCCATAGAAGAGGCAAAGAAAAAAAAATGAGAGAGGTGCTGTCAGCCATGCAAACAGATGAGTTTGAAAATGTGTCCAAGAATGGAATTGCAGATTTGACAAATGTATTAAGTGTAATTGAGAGGACTTTGAAGTTTTAAGGTTGTTTTGTAAAAAAAAAAAAAAAAATAGATACATAGATTTCGGGAAAATTCCATTTTTGTTGTTGTTGTTTGTTTGGCCCCACCCCCACGCATATATGAATTGTTGGATGTAAGACTGGTGGTCTGCTCTGTTACATGAGGGCTCCTCTTGCTGCCCCGGATCTGACAGTGTTCCACTGCTCTTCACGAGCCTTTCCGTGCTCGATCGTGTTCCACTGCTGTCCACGGGGTCGTCAGTGGCTCTGCTCCAGCCAGTAAGGGTAACTCTGTGCAGTAAGGTGTGTGAGTGGCTTGCAACTAAGGAGCTTCGTTTCTGGCTCTTTAGCGGGCAGGTTCCACTGATATGCTCATACAGTTTTCGAGGACGGGTCTCTCCGAAGTGAACCGCCAATTACCTCTTCCAAGTCTGTGCTTAGCCCGGAGGCTCTGCTGAACCCTGTTCATCCATTTTCTGTTACCCGGTAGCCTTGGCCCTCAATCTGATCATGCTTGGCCTTATCCTTTCTCATGGTAGGAGATTGCATGAGCTCTGTACAGCTGGCGCCTTCAGGATGGGAATCCTGCTAAGCATATGGTGAAAACTCCGTGACCAGGGCAGAAACTGAGTGTCTGAACTTCACAAGATGGCAGAAAAATCCTACTTTTATTTTTTGCCAAAGATGTCCCTTTTTTTTCAACTTCATTATTTTGTCTCAATGTTTTAAGCAGCCTTAAAAGATAACCTTTGGGCTAAGCCCTGGTGGCGTAGTGGTTGAGTGCGGGACTGCAGCCCACTGGCTTGGTGGTTCAAATCCAGCAGCAGCTCTCCAGGAGCAAGGCTGGGCCTCCCACTCCCACCAGAGGGCAGTGATGCCCAAAAAAGCAAAAACAAAAAAGATAACCTTGATTCCATCATTTGATGAATGTATCTAGAATAGGCAAATTCATGAGGATAGAAAACAGATGAGTGGCTGGGAAGGTTTGGGGCAACTTATGAGGGCTAATGGGTAGAAGGAGACCTGGTATGGCTGGGCGTAGGTACCTGTCTCCTGAGGCGAGGCCCGAGGTTGAAGGCCAGTCCACCAGCAGCTCTTTAGGAGGAAGCTGGACTGCTCTCGTGAAGCCTTAGCGTCTCCTCTGGATGAAGGCTTGCACTGAGTTGGAATCACCTCAATGGCAGTGAATTTGGAGTTTGGCTTGAACTTTTATGAGGAATATTGAAAATGTTCTAAAGTTGATTGTGGTGCTTGGTTGCACAGTGCTGAATAGACCGAAAACCACTCAATCACAGATTTCAGTGGATTAATTGCAAAGATCATATACTATTTCAATTAAGCTATTATTTATCATTTTATTTAAAAAGAATAACGTCTGGGGTTTTTTTTTTTATAGCTAACACAAAACGAAATGCTGGCGATTCATTACCTGATTTCCACTGAGAAATACAATGTTGATACCTGTTGTTTCTTTAGGTCAGCGGTTCTCAACCTCAGGGTCACGACCCCTTTGTGAGTCAAATGATCCTTTCACAGGGGCTATCCGATTCATAACAGTAGCAAAATTACAGTTATGATATAGCAACAAAAATAATTTCATGGTGGGGGGTGGTCACCACACATGAGGAACTGTATTGGGAAGGTTGAGAACCACTGCTTTAGGCTGTTTCTCATTCAGAAACACGGGCCCTTTTGAACGTTGGTCTCATCTAAAAGTAAACGGAATTGAGCAGTTATTATTCAGAATCAGGAATTGTACTGAAGTAAAATTCAAATGGCACTATGTGTTCATCTTTCAGTCCGTGGAACTGAGTGAGGTGAAGCTTCCAGCAGCAGCATCCGGACCAACTTCAGTAGGGGCCGAGCCGCCCAGTGCAGAAAAGGAAGTAGACCCCAGCAACATCCCTACTGCCATCAAGTACCAAGACGACAATTCTCTTGCCCATCCAAATGTAAGCTCCTTAAACCTGCAGCGCGCCCTGGAGATGGAGATGCTTTTGAACTGCTGTCCTTTGGAGCTGGCACAAGAGCCCTGGAGGCAGTTGACTCCTGTGTTTGAATGACTGAAAGTAGAGACCGGTCCATAGAGTTAGCACATGGCTCAGAATTTCCTATGCCCAGTTCTGCCTTTTCTTCTAGAACAATGGTTCTCAACCTTCCTAGTGCTCGGCCCTTTAATAAGTTCCTTATGTTGTGATAACCACCACCCCCCAACCGTAAAATTATTTTCATTGTTCCTTCATAACTGTAATTTTGCTACTGTTATGAATTGAGTGACCTCTGTGAAAGGGTCATTTGACCCGCACCGGGGTCATGACCCACAGGTTGAGAACCGCTTTTCTAGAAGTATCCTTTTTATAGTGTAAAAAACAATAATAGGCAAAGAAAAGAGTTTTTTGCTTGTTGTTTTTTGGGCATCACTGCCTTTGGTGGTCGTGGGCGCTACTCAGCGCTGCTCCTGAGAGCTGCGGTGGATTTGAACCGCCAAGTCTGCAGTCCCGCACTCAACCACTTACACCCCCGGGGCTCAGCCCTTGGTTGTTTTTTTAAAAAACATTAAGCAATCAAGTTCTCGCCGTGTTCCGGTTCACTCATTGCTCAGTCACGGGGAGCCTGCTTCTCACCTGGAGTTTGCTCTGCCATCTGAGAAGTGTGTGATTGACCTGTGTCTCCAGGAATGGTGGAAGGAGAGGAACTCCACAGCTGAAGTGCAGAATAGGTCTTTCCCCTCCAAAGCATTTGAACATTATTCATTCTAAGTCGATGGACTTCTGTTATAACCAAGTTAACCAAAATGTGTATTCTATAAAGATTATCTGTATTGTATGAGGTCTAAGCTAAATTATGTGAAGGCAATAACTTTATTTTCCTTTTTTTCTGATTTCAGTTATTTATTGAGAAAGCAGAAGCTGAGGAGAAGTGGTTCAAGAGATTAATTGCTCTCCGACAAGAAAGACTAATGGGCAGTCCTGTCGCTTAAGGAATATGGATATGTTGGAATTGATAGTAACATTAAAAGTCTAGGCTTTTAAATTTTCCAACATTAACTTTTTGCTGGTAAAATAATGTAGCTGGTTACATGAAAAATCAATTCCATTTAATTCATTTCCCATTTAGGTAGGCTTGAATATTTGCTTTGAACTCAGACAAACCCTGTGAATATTGAAAGTAGTATGAAATTTAAGACTGAATAAAGGTATTATGCTCTTAGTAAAGCTAATCACAAAATACTGGTACTGATAAATAATGCACAGTAGTGTTTCTGAGTAAAATTTGAAAAATATCAAATGTTTTGGTTAATGTATATGTAAGAGCCAAACAACAGCCTATAAAGATGAGATGTCATTGACCTTGTATTAAAATCATTTAAAAAATCTTGGTTTCACCTTTTTAAAAATGTTTAAGTACAGTAATAGACTAGATATTCAAATAATGAGCATGTTAAAGCTTAAAATGATAACACTTATCTTCAAGCTTCCCCCCAAATTAAATAAATTGGTGGTTTTGCTTACAGATCTGCGTCTACTTGCGTGCTTCAAGATCTTGGCTCATCCTTTTAGGACTCACATGTTTTTGCTACATCTGAGCCTTTTGTCCAAGGACCCCTGGTGGCACAATGGTTTAAGTATCTGACTACTAACCCAAACTAAAGCGATTAGAAACGCCCACTCCCCCAACCCCCACTCCCCGTAGTCCTGTGGGGGAAAGCTGTGGCGGTCTGCTTCTGACAGCGCGGGGGCCATGTGGAGGGAGTCCCTCTCTGCCCCACAACATTGGAATTAACTTCACCAGCCTTGAATTTGATTCAGTCAGCGAGCCAAATACATAAAGTGGAACAAATCATTTTTGGAAAAACCACTAATAACTCTTTCTTCCATCTTACTTAACTTGCTGCTCTTTCCTGAAGAGGAAACCAACTAAGTCTCTTAGGGTCGGCTTACCAATATACAGAACATGTTACTGCCCTCTTGCTCTTACCCCCAGAACTACGAACGTCCCCTGTCTGTTTAAGATGACAACTATCGTTTACCCTCATTTGTAAAAAACAGAATAAGGAAAATAGACAAATGAAGCACTTGTTTTCATACACCTATTTCCCCAATCGAAATAGAGGCACAAACTCACTTGACTTGATGCTGACTCGTAGCATCACCTGACCCACCGTGCCACCAGGGATTCTCCGACCGACACTAGTGTTCCTTTTTCCCCTACCTAGAAACAAAAGTACCCAAGATGAACTCAAGGTTATGTGGTTTCTCAATACAGACATCACCGTTCTGAAGAGCTTACAAGATGTCAATATCTAAAATAGTTGATGTTTCCTTCTCTGCATAACTTATGAATTGTGAAAGCATGATCACTTTTAAAAACTGTAGTGTGCTAGGGAAGAAGACAGCTTTTCACGTGGACTCAGAGAACCTGCTTTGGGCTGATGTCTCAGTCATAAAGTGACAGTCCGAGCATCCCCTTTAACTGCTTAATCCGTGTTTCTCTATGGCAAGTGTCCCACATAGAGAAGTGAGAACTGTCAAAGGTTGGCCTGTTAAAGCTACATTTTTCATGGAAGAGAGAGAACCAAGTGAATTTTGTTTTGTTGGCTGAACCAAACTTCAGTCAGTGACTACCTCTGTCCTTCCTGGATTCTACCTTGATTCATCTGGTTGTATTAGTAAATTCACTTGCCCATCTTAAAGGCCATGATACTACACAAGCCGCGTCCAACTTATTAAGGGAGACTTCACAGAACACTGTCAACCACCTCCTCGAGTTCAAGCTCAGTGATGCACTCTGGCTGTGTTTAATGTTCTGGTATAACGAGTCCATAAAAACAGAACAATCCCTCTCATGTCACTTGACTAATGATAACCATTTGGACTTACGCGAGACCTCAAAGGGACTTTTGGAACATCAATTTCTTAGAGAATAATGGGTACTAATAATACAGGTTGGGTCTTCATTTCTGATTCCTAGATGCATTCTCAGAGAAAATGAAAGAAGAGCACTGTTTGTGGGGATCCCTACTGAGGCTATGAGCACAGGACCCTCTTCATTGTCCTTTGCTTCAGGATCCTCGGGCGTGAGCTGAGGATACTGCTAGAAGCCCTACCTACTTTGATTTTCCAGTAAGATGACATCAAAGAAAACATCTTCATAGAAAAGCTAGGGGCTTTTTGTTGGTGATGGAGAGGTTATGTCAATGTGCCTTTTGACATGGTAGCCATTTCTATACAACACTGAACCGATGGTTGGATGGGTAATGATTTGGAAAATTACATGCCAGTATCATGGGACTTCTTAACGTGTGTACTTCCATGTCCATGGCTAACAGTCCCCATCCCAACTTCATCCCCAGCCTTCTGGTGTTCACTGCCAAGGCCATCAGCAGCCCTACCTGCCCCGTGCGTGGCGGTCCACCATCTACGTACATGACAATCTCAGGTCAACGTCACTGCTTCACACTTGGTTTTACTCAAATACAACAGTATTTTTGAACACCTAAGGTGTGCGGGGCATGGCACAGGGAACTGGGGCTGGGGGTGGGGATGGGGGGAAATTGTCTAACATTTAATCCAGTGGGAATTTAGCCTCAGGAAGGTCAGACGCATAAAAAGCACATTCACCACCATTATGGTTATAGGAATTCCAAGATACAGCAACCCTTTAGGACAAAGGTCACGATGGCAGCAAGTTTTCGATCATCGTGTTACAGCACAGTACCTAACACAAAGTAAGCTCTTTTAATGTCAGAATAAACTTACCTGTCTCACATAATAAATGGATCCTGCTAGAAAGGGGGATAAGGGGTTCATGGGGGAGGGGGAAAGGGGAAAAGTGAGGAGCTGATACCAAGAGCTTAAGTAGAAAGCAAATGTTTTGAGAATGATGAGGGCAGCATATGGACAGATGTGTTTGACATACAGTGAATGGATGGATGGATTGGGATAAGAGCGGTATAAACCTCCAATAAAATGATTTTAAAATGGGGGATATGGAGCAGAACTTCCAATTTCCCAATAATCCAGGCTGACTGGATTCATCAAGATTAGAGGAATCCCAAGATTATGTTGTTCCTGGGATCCTCTTCAAGTGGAAACGAAACTATCCTCTGATATTATCTCTGAGCAAACAAACCAAACCAGCTAGCTCAAAAGTTTTAAAATGTCATCCTTAATTGTTATACTTAAAAATAAATCTTTTTATAATCATCTGAAACCTAATTGACAACAGTAGTGCAAAAACCGAAGGCGTGCCGGGGAGCGAGTCCACATTAACAGGGAGCAACTGGGACAGGCACAGGAGAACGCTGGCACAGAAGCAGGAGAACGTTGGCACGATGAAGAATAAAGCCACGGCCACTGCACAATGTGGAAAAGTTGTAAAATGGAAACGTTCACACGTATATTTTCATCAAATATTAAATTTTAAAAATATGCTTCAAATGGATGTGTCTATTTAGCACACTGATTATATCACGCAAGCTGTTTGGAACAAGAGCCCAAATCGATCGATCTTACAGCCAAGTTAGCTCGGTTGCTCTGATTTCTGTCTGGCTGCGTGTATGAGAGCCACAGACTCTCAATGCCGTCTCTTTCGCCTGTGGGGCCAAGGACAGCGAGGCTAGAGTTCAAGCCAGCAGTTTACTAGTCCTGTAGGAATTTTCTTTCCTGGTTTCATTTTTTTTTTAACTCTGCCAATATGAATATATCCAGTGTTGTGGCTATGTTCAGTCAAGGTCTGCCCACTGTCTTCTGTGGTTACTCTCCGGCCACATAAATGTATAGGTCAGTTTCTAGGAAATAAAGTCTCGCGGTAAGGTAAGACAACACTTGGAACTCAACAATGCGCTGTGTTATTTTTAGGTCTCCGGAAGGAATGGCAAAGTGATCCGGCCCAGTGCTCAGCGAGCATCGTGAACTGAGCCGACCCTCTCTGCGCACGGAGCATCCGGTAACCCGGCCCCGGGCTTTTTATAAACATTAACTGCTGAAAGCCTATCAGCTGCAGTTTATCTGCCTATACATGGTCCAAGAAAATTATATTGTAAAATAAATTAAATTGTTGGTAAGGTAAATCAATGTGTTCTATCGGCAGCATGATGGGTGAAAAAATTACATTAAAGATAGGATGAGTTTGTCAAAACATCCCATCATTATTTTGCTCTGTCGTAACCTTGCTCCTTCTGTTACTTGTGTGTGAGCTTCCTTCTAGTGCGCCCCGACGCCTGGCAGCCCGTTCTCAATGGAGCAAACCCCCGCCTATCCTCTGCCAAGATGCGTCATGGAGTCCCAGTGGCTCATTTGGGGAAATCCACCACTTGTCTGTCAGTCATACTGTGGTGGTTTGTGTGCTGTTGGGCTGCTGGAAGCTATGCCACTGGACTTTCAAATGCCAGCAGAGTCACCCAAAATGAGCAAGTCTCAGCAAAGTTTCCAGACTAAGAACAACCCAGGAAGAAAAATCTGTCCACTTCAGAAGAATTAGCCCCTGAAAACCGTGTGAATAGCACCAAAACATTGTGACTGAAGACATAATGAACAGGAGCCGAATATTGTCAGAGAGCGTACCAGAAATGGGCCCCTTGGTTCAGAAACCTGACTGAGAAAGCGCTGCCTTTGCAAAGTTCAGTGGCCAGAGTGACTGATGGAGTGAACCTGTGGGGGAAAACCCTCAAGACCTCCGCCTGTGGACGGGACACAACTCAAAACAAGGGGGATACACTGCAAACGTAAATTAATCATTGGAACTTGGAATGTATGAAGTATGTATCTAGGAAAAGTAGAAATCAAAAAATGAAGTGGAATGCATACAGGTCGATATTTTAGACATCAGTGAGCTGAAATAGACTGGTGTTGCCATATTTAAAAATTAGGTGGCAACAAATGTGCAAATGTGGTCTGTATACAATTGGTGTATGTATTGATCATGATAAGAGTTGTATGAGCCCCCCAATAAAATGGTATTTTAAAAAAATTAAATAAAAATCAGGTGGTTTGGGCTGAGCCCCGGTGGCGTAGTGGTTGTGCGCCGGACTGCGGCCCACTGGGACGGAGGTTCAATTCTAGCAGTGGGGCTGGGCCTCCTACTCCCACCAACGGAGTGCAGTGATGCCCAAGGGAAAAAAAAATCAGATGGTTTGCTATGCCGAGAATGGCACAATGAGAGGCATGGGGAGCACTCATTCTCAAAAGACACTTCAAGGTCTAGCATGAAGAAGTCTATGGAGTTAATTTCTTTCTTGATATAAGGCAGTCCAATCAACACAACTATTCAAATTTAAGCACCAGTTGCTAAAGCTAGTCATGAAGAAACTGAAGAACTCTATCAATGTCTTCAATTGGAAAATGATCAAACATGCAATTAAGATATATTGATAATTACTGACAAATGGAATGCAAATGTCAGAAACAAAGTGGAAGGAATAATAGTTGGAAAATATGCTCTTGATGAAAGAAAAGAAATGAGATCGCATGACAGAATTTTGCAAGACCAGGAACTACTTTAGAGCAAATGCTTCTTTTTTCCCCACAGAAGACTATAAATGTGAACTTCTCCAGATGGAATACATAGAGGTCAAATTGACTAGACCTGTGAGAACAGAAGGTGGAGTAGTTCAATACCAGCAGCTGAAAACAAGCCAGGGGCTGACTGAACTTCCCTCATATGGAAGTTCAGGTTGAAAGTGAAGTGATTTCAAACCAGTTCACTGGAGCCAAAATACAGCATTGCGGATATCCCACCTGAATTTTAAGACTGTCTATCTCAAGGACAGATTTGTGATGGGTTGAATGCTAATAACAGAAGATCTAATCAGTTATAGGAGGACATCAAGAATACTGTTCAGGCTGAGCCCCGGTGGCGTAATGGTTGTGTGCGGGACTGCAGCCCACTGGGATGGAGGTTCAATTCCAGAAGCGGCTCTATGGGAGCAAAGGCTGGGCCTCCTCCCACCACCAGAGGGCAGCGATGTCCCCCCCCCAAAAAAGAGTACTGTTCAGGAAGAAAGTAAAAGGTCACTAAAAAAGGAAAGAAAAGATGAACATGGATGTGAGAAGAGACTCTAAAACTTATTTTTAATCAAAATAGCTAAAGCAAATGATGAAAGTAAAGAGGTGAACAGAAATTTTCAAAGGGCAGCTCAAGAAGACAAAATATTACAGTGAAATGTGCAAACACCTAGAATTACAAAACCATAATGGAAGAACATACTTAACATCTTAAACTGAAAGAACTGAAGAAAAAATTCAAGCCTCGAGTTGAAAAATCAAATGACTCTATAGGCAAAAATATTGAATGACGTGGGAAGTATCAAAAGAAGATGGAAAGGATGCACAGAGTCACTGTACCAGAAAGAAGTAGTCAACATTCAAAAATTTCAAGAGGTAGCATCTGACCAAAAACCAATGATACTGGGAAAAAAATTCAAGCTGCACTGAAAGCATTCTTCAGAAATAAGGCTCCAGGAATGAATAGAACACCAATTTTTTCAACAGGTTCATGAAGCCCTGGATGTACCTGCTTATCTATGCCAGAAAATCTGGAAGACAGCTACTTGGCCAACTGACTGGAAGAGGGCCGTGCTTGTACCCTTCCAAAGAGATGTGACCCAATGGACTGCTCAAATTAGAAAGCATATCAATGGTATCATATACAAGTAAAACTTTGCTGGAGGTCAACCCAACAGCAGATGCAGCAGTACATGGACAGAGAGTTACCAGAGTTTGAGCTGAATTCAGAAGCGACATGAAACAAACAATATTATTGCTGAGGCCAACTGGATCTTGGTTGAAATCAGAAAACACTAGTGAGCTGTTTACTTGTGCTTCATTGATGCCATTCATGCCAAGGCATTCAACTGTATGGGACATAACAAACTATGCATAGTTTTGAGAAGAATGGGGATTCCAGAACATTTCCTTGTGCTCACAAAGAATTTGTACATAGACCAGAGACAGTTGTGAGAACAGAACAAGAGAATGAAGCCTTCATAGTTAAAATCAGGAAAAGTGTGTGTCCCTGTACTTAATCCATCTGTCTTCTGAGCAAATAATCAGGAAATCTGGATTATATGAAGAAGAATGTGTTCCAATTCGGATTGGAAGAAGGCTTATTAACAACCTGCAATTGCAGATGGCCCAACCTTGCTTGCTGACAGTGAGAAGGGTTCAAAGGACTTGCTCATGACGATCAAGGATGACAACCTTCAGTATGGAGTACAACTCAACGTAGAAGTACAAATTCCCCACAGATCTGGACCCACAGATAGCATCATGGTAAACAATCGACGCTCATGGAACCAGCATTCAGGAGATCAAAGGACACTGCATGAAGTAAACCTGAGGTAAAAGGCCTCTTTAAAATGTTGAAAAGCAAGCATGTTCCTTTGAGAAGGTATGCTTGCCCTGTGCCATGGTGTTTTTGATGACCACACATGCTTGAGAAAGTTGGACATTGAATAAGACAGACCAAAAAAAAAAATGATGCATTTGAGTTGTGCTGCTGGCAAGGAATCTTGAGAGTGTGATGTCCTGACAAAAGAACCAACTGATCTGTCTGGGAAGAAGTACAGTCAGAATGCTCCTTAGAGACAAGGGTTGTCTCACGCACTTTGAACATGGTACCCGAAGAGACCTGGAGCAGGACATGACGCTTGGTCAAGTGGAGGGGCAGTGACAAAGAGGACGGTCCTCAGGAGAGGGATTGAAACGTGGCTGTACAATGGCCTCGAGCCTGGGAACCATCTGGGGGCGTCACAGGGCACTGCCGTGTTTTGCATGCTGCACACAGGGTTCCTCTGTGTCAGAACTGACGTGCTGGCACCTCACAACAACAAATTTTGGGAGTGGATCACCAGTCCTTTCTTCCTAGTTTTATTCTGGAAGCCTTAATGAAACCTGTTCAACATTATAGTCACTCGCAAGCCCTCAGGTAGGGTCGGTAGCTGTGCATGAGGTGCACTGGCCCAGATCAAACCTGGTCGCCCACGGGAAAGAGAGGAATTCCACTGGCGAACCCCCACGGCCTCCTTTAGGAAGTCTGATTATTGCACTGGTTCTTTCCACCACAGAGCATAAGTAGGAGGCCAAGTCCTGGGCTACTGGCTAGCTGTTCCACCAGGAACACTTGAAACTTCAAGGAGGACACCATTGTCACATTAACACCGGTCTCCGATCCAGGGGGAAGTTTCATATGTCTGCGAGCCATTTTCAGCGAAGGTGCTCAGAGCCTTGGGCTCACCTTCTTGATGACTAACAAGAGCAGCTGACGAGTGACTGGTAAAAGAAGTTAGTGTTCACCACCACCTCCCAAAACACCAGGCTCCGTTTCTCCTGGGGGCTGTGTACTTGAAGCCCGATTTCTCAAGAAGAGATGGAAGTGACTTGGTAGCAAGTCTTTCTGCTTTCTGCTTTGGTAATAACGGACATGCACTTTCCAGGAGGTTGCTGGGATTCGTTTCCAAGTCCCTTTGCAAGGTATTTACACAGACCCTGGAGTTCTTTGAAAGTAGGACTTAGAAAATTAATGCGCTTCCCCCCATCCCCATTACTTTAAAAATCAAATCTAGAATTCCATAATTTGAATCATCTATGACAAAAATCTATGTCATTGTACTAACAATTATACCACCAACATTGTATTGCAGGATAGATTCGAAATGTATTTTTGCTAAGGGAGCTTTTTTTTTTTTTATCAAGTGCTGAAGCATCAATGGAGGAAATAGATATTGCATTCAAGTTCAAATGTGGAATTTTAAAGTGTAATATGAACCTATTGTTTTATTACACTACAAAGCGCACACGCGCGCGCACACACACACACACACACACACACACACACACACCAAAGCTACCAAATGGATTCTAAATCATAGAACAAAGCAGAACTGCCTCTTTGAGTTTCCAAGGCTATCAATCTTTACAGGAGCAGAAACCCTCACTTTTCCCCCTCAGAACATTGGGGGCTTGAACTGCTGACCTTGCAGTTACTACTATACCACCAGAATTCCTAAATTTATGGGGTGGGGGAACAGAAATGGAATTAAAGATAATGGAATTTTTCCATACAATTGTTGAGCTCCCTTTTATCTTTCTGCTAAGCACTTCAAATTTTTCCCAATATTCATTTAAAATATATATAGTTCCTATAAATGATTTCATTTAGATAGACCCGTTACTAGATGACTACATAAAATTTATTCAATTATTTGATGCACCCATTTGCTACTTTCCATTGTTACTAGGTGACATCCCGTTGGTTCTGACAGAGCGTAACTGTGGCGAAGTGAAATCGCTCAAATGCTCTTCTAGTCATGGCTCCGTGCGAGACCATGCCAATATGGATGTGAAACACTAATTGAAGGCATGGGTCTTTTTTGCCATTCCTGAGCATATAAGATAGCCACCTCAGAACCAGAGGAAATCCCTTGACCATCAAGAAAGCAGTATCAACTAGCAGAATGTGTAAGGACTGGCAGACCAGCAGCCACAGCACTGAGACTGTGCATCAGGACAGAGGAGCCTCGCTGAGACCAGGAGGCAGGGCAGAGAAGCAGGACTGACACTGTGTGGTAGAGCAGCAGCCTGGCCAAAGTCACCGAGAGGCCAAGGACCAGAGAGTGACATGCCTGACAGCATGGCTGAGAAGAGGTGTTGGGGACAAATGCATTGCATCCTTAACATTTTGTAACCTGGTAGAAAAATTATTTGTGAGTTGGGTGGCCATTGCAAGGGATTATCTAACTCAACAGAGGAGAATGCTGGGGGAGGGGTGATCTCATAATAGGGTAAAAAGAGATGAGGGTGGAGGAGGCATGGCTGACTCTGCCTGGAGGCCATTGACCTTGAGCTGGGGTGAAGTTGGACACTCCTCCGTTGTGCAGTCACTGGGACTCAGATGTGGCCCCACACCAGTTCCTCAGTCACCCACCACATGACAGACCCCTGTGCCATCCGCTGCAGCAGCGCTGTGTCTGAACCATGCGGCAGCCACTGCGTCAATCCTCCTCTTTGAGGGTCTCCTCCTTTGCTGACCCTCTCCAAAGACCAGCCCCTCTTGGTAACATGTCCAAAGTATGTGAGACGAAAATCTCAGCCCCCTTAATTCTGAGGGGCATTCCTGATGTCCTTTCTTCAATGCAAACCTGAACTACCGTATATATTTGAATATGATCCGATCCAAATAACAGCCAAGGCACCTCATTTTACCTCCAAAACTGCCTTAAAAATGTGCTGAAGAACTCACCTTATTCACGAGTATATAAATGATAAGTCTTTTCTTAAATGACATTGTCCATATCGTGATATGGGTGGTTGCTTATTTCCACTGAAAAATAGTAAAATGGAACGAACAAAGTAATCTATATTCAGCCACTTTTTGAATAAAAAAGAAGCCTGCCCCACCTATTCAGCTGCTGCTTCCTTTCTCCTGGCTGGGTGCAGCCCTGTTCAACCTTGTGCTCGACCTTGACAAAGCTATCGGTAGGAAGATAAATGTCTGTGTACCCCTTTTCTCTTTAGGTTCCATAATAGACATACTCGCCTGAAGTTTCCTTTTTCATGATCTATGTCATCTCACTCCCAGTTCCCCAGGAGAAAGTTCTGGTGTTCAACTTTCCTGATGGCAACCCGGAAAGTCCTGCAAGACAACTCCACCAGGCCCCTGGCACGCTGTTGAAATCAATTCCACAGCAGCACATTGCTAAAAGTAGCAGGATAAACGCACACACCCCTCACTGACCCTGTTTCAATTCCTCACCCACAGCAATGGAGCATAATAAAATGACTCTGCGTTTTGTGCTGTTGAACACAATCGTCACCAGAATGCGAGCTCCCAGTCACTGAAAGTCTGGTTGAACCCCATGCCCCATGGAGAGTGCAGGGAAGGAGGTTTGTTGACAGTTGGGTGCTTGGTTACAGCTGGGTGAGTGAGTTCCTAAGGACACGGCCCAGCAGGGTGCAATCAGTGCCAAGAAGGGGAGTCTGAGCTTTTCAAAGTCCTCCATTTCCGGAACCCCAGCTTCTTGATGAAGTGAGTGCAAACAGTCATCCATGCCTCCTAGCACAGCTCCATGTGTGTACAAAACAGCACGGCGTCTCCACCAGAACTGGAATGTTTTTTTAAGTTAACAATCATAATGCCCCATTTTCTGATTTTGTTCCCTGACATTTTGACCAGAATGAAGTACTGTTGTACTGTGAGTGGTTTTTCATATTTTATAAAGGAGACACACAAATAAGCCACATGCGGGGAAGTTGAGCAGCCAGGCCTATCGCGGCGTTCTGGTGAAATGATGACCAGGTAGGAAGTGCCCGCTGGAAAGCCAGCGGCCGGCGACTCACAGCGCCGCCGGGGGAGAGACATGGACCGGGCCCCGAAGCTGCCCTGAGTGAGACCGAGCGAGCGCTAATCACCCCAATGACTGAGAATGAAGAAAGAAAATTAATTCCCAAAGGAAATCACTGTAGATCTCATTAGTTCAAGAATAGCCTACCTTAGGACTTTAATTAAAAATAATATTTATTCCAAATAAATGAGGGCTGCCAGGTTCCTGCAGAATCCATAATCTCCGTTATGCTAAACCTCTCATATGAAGGCGGGCATCATTCATCTCATTTGCAATGCCCTCCAGCCTGACAGCCCGCGGAGCACGGGCGATTGCATGCCGTAGCCTTTTTATCTTCACAAAAAAGCGATAACTCATGCAGATGCCTGCTGTAAAACGGGCCGAGCAATTAGACACCACGGAGCCCTCGCCTGGCTCTTCATCGTGTGAGAAAGCATCTCGTCAGGACTTTGTTCTCCATCGGAGCTCCAGATCGCCACAGTGCCGTCCAATTAACAGTTGTGGGTATTTATTGATTTTACTGATTCCTACAAGTCGTTCCAGAAAAGTATCGGGTGCTATATTAAAAATCATAAGGGGGCTGAGCCCCGGTGGCATAGTGGTTGTGCGCAGGACTGCGGCCCACTGGGATGGAGGTTCAATTCCGGCTCCACGGGGGCAAAGGCTGGGCCTCCTACTCCCACCACCAGAGGGCAGTGATGCCTAAAAAAAAAAAAAAATCATAGGATACCACCAGATTAAATAGTCAGTGAAGAAACAGAGCAAAGGGGAGACGGAGGAGACAAGATGTGATGGAGGAAGGCTGGTGCCCAGGATGGCGCGGTCTGGTAAAATTCAGTCAAGTCGTTCCTTTTAAAGTTTGTTGGCTGGTTGTTGGCTTGTGTTTCAAGTCTTGTATAATGACTAAGTCTGAGTTTTGTTTTGTTTTTCTAGGCCCATTCTGATGACTGTCTTTGTGTAAGTGGTATCAGACACTATTGTGGGTTTGAATCAAGTGCCCCAAAAGATAAGCGGAAGCCCTAACACCCCCACTAGGAATGTGACTTTGTTTGGGGGAGACAGGGGCCTTTCCTTTGTTATCAGTTGGGTCCCACGAGGTTAGGCCTGATTGGTGTGGCTCATACTGCTAGTTCTTCTGACAGGGTTTGGATAAAAGTGAGGGAGCCACACAGGGGCCGGGACCACGTGTAGGTCCATTTACAAGCCAGGGAGCATCTAGAGATACGGCCCGAGGAAGAGCGGTCGGTCCCCTGGAGCTGATACCCTGATTAAGTCACCCCCAACACTAGACAATATGTTTCTCTGCTTGAAAGCCATTCACTTGGTGGTAACTTGTTACGCAGCCCTATGGACTGCAGACATACACAAAAATACGCCCCTCCCTCCCCTCCCCCCACTGTGAGAGGTAGGCTTAGTGTGCCAGCATGACCATAAACACATGTGGGATTAACTGACGGGCAGAGAGCTAAATGGCTGGGCAGGGCCTCGCCCTTCTTGGCTCTGGCTCTGACCGTCGAGCCAGCGTGCTGCCCTGCTTGTCCTGTCTCCATTTGTAAGCTACGCCACCCACGGGACCCCTGACCCCTGACCCCTGGACCGTGTTGCTGTGAATGGAGTTTCCTTCAAGCCCCGCTTCGCCGCCACACTACTGGAACACACACACACATCTCTTGAGTGGGGACTGTCGGACCCTGTCGTTGACTGACTCTTGGTGACCTGCCTTGCTGTTTGCTGCCTGTGGCCGGATATTGCTCTACCGAGGACTGCCTGGAGGCCCTCAAGACTTGAAGGACTGTCAGTGTATTAGCTGTCTCATGGAAGTGAGTTACACTGAGCCACTTGTACTTCTTTACAGATTGTTTATTACTTTTGTTAGATATCTTTGTGCATATATGTCCATAGATATGTATAACTCTAACACACCCCTCAGCACTGTAGTCCACGCCCATGATGAATACAAACGAGAATGGCATGAAGCACATCTCCGTTCTCTCATGCTGCTCGACCGGAAATACCCCAGGGGGAGGCTTTCATGAACAGAAAGGTGCTTTCTCACAGACGAGGCGACTGGGAGGCTGGAGTCGGGTGCAAGTTCGAGGAGAGGTTTCCTGTGGGCTCTGGAGGAAGTGCCTCACTCCTTGACTTTGGGGGAATCTTCAAGCGGCATGACCTTGCTGGGTTCCCATCTCTGCTCTCTCTTGCTTGTCTGGTCTTAAATTGTTCAAAAGACACGGATTTAGAGCTCACCTCGGCTCCTTAACACCACAGACAACCCATTCCCGAATGAGGGCGTCACCAGTGAGCCCCGACTCACTGCCATCGGGGCCTTCAGCTCACAGTCACCCTATCGGGCCATGTAGCCCTGGCTCTGTGAAGAAAACCTCAGCTTTCTTTCCTGGGGCGGGTGGGTTTGACTGCTCACCGTGCCTTTGGCAGATCCGCACGTCCCCCGCAGTGCCGCCAGGACACCTTGACCAGATTTAGGAAGGTGACAGAACCCTGATGAATGTTTGCAGTCTGGATAAAAAAAAAAACAAACATTCACGTGTAATCCAAATATCCCGCAGTCACAAAACGACTGCCCGATGGGCCTGCAGGTTCTGAACGTGTTCCACCCACGATGTGACGGGTAGCTCACAAAGAACTACCGCAGGGAGTCAGGCGCTTCCTTCCCGGCTCTCCCAACACGGCCTCTCCAGCAGCTCCCAGGGTGGCGTGTCCCTCAGAAGCAACGCGTGGGTGGTTCTGGGTTGGGGTGGCTCCTTTTATGTGATGAAAGCCCACCCCCCTCGTGACTAAGATCACAGAGGACAGCCTGTGCGCAAGAGCCAACCCACAGATGTGTTGTTGTTTGCCAGCTGTGGTTGTCAGCTATTTGCTAGCTCTGATACCAGTGGACATAAATTTCTGCGGGCCATCATCCGAGAGGGGTGAGCTGGGTTGCGGTTCCCCGTTTTGCAGGAAGCTTAGGCCTCCCTAGGCCACCCTCCAACGTCCCAGGGATAAGGCTGTGGAGCACCTCCCCACGCCCACAGTCCCACTGTGTGACCTTGAAGAGTGGTCTCCTTTCCCTAGCCCCCAGTTTCCTCTGATGGAGCTCTGGTAGCTCAGTGGTTGCTAACCCCAAGCCCAGGCGTGTGGAACCCCCAGGCGCTCTTCAGGAAAGAGTTACAACCTCCGCAGTCCCCAGGGCAGTTCCAGGCTGTCCTGTGGGCTCGCTAGCAGTCAGAATCTCGCTGATGGACTTGAGTTCTTTTGATTTGGGTTAGCTTCCTCTTATGCCAAATGGGGAATAGCGCTTACCTATTAGGTTGACTGAAGATCCCTGAATTCATCACACGAAAACACTTAGAACAGTGCCTCCACCGTGATCAGTGCCCAAGGCAAGTTGAGTTTTTAAATGCAATTGTATCATATTGGGGGCAGAAGTATGTGTTTTTCTACGTATAAAGGGCCTTCGACAAAATCCCATTCTCTTCATTCCATTTTCCCGGGAATGTTGTGAAGCCCCCTCATAGACTGCCCAGTGATCATGGTTACCTTCTTCCCACTGTGTTGATGGTGGCTAGTCTAGCCTCTCTGCTTACTCCACGCCCTTTAACCTGCCTCCTTGACCCTTCAGCACATAGGTTGGCCTATTGCCCATTTTTCAGGAAAAACAAAACAAAAACTCAGCAACCCTGGAAATGAAAACTTTTGCTCTGTAGCCCAGTCCAGGATATGATGCAGATATCTGCGTTTCCAGCGCCCACCCCCGCCCTGGTCATTCCAGTACCCTACCCCCTCACCTCGGGGCTGTAACACCCACCTAAGGAAGCACTGCTTTAGAGTAATTATTAATACCATCTGGTATTTGGTATCATCTAAGAGATTTTTTTAAACACCCAACTGAAGAGCACTGTTCTTATTTTATAAACTACCCTGATATTTGCTCAAACATAACATGATGGGATGATTTTGGTTCAAGATTTAAAGAGTATCTCGGTTTCGGGGAGTCCTCCATGCTCAATGGGTCAATAGGTCTGGATGTTTGAGAATTTGAAGCTCTCGCCCCCATTTCCCTCCTTTGCTATTAGGACCCCCCAATTCTGATTCTGATCCGAGCATTTGGTCTGTCTAGTCTTTCTGGACTCAGAGCAGAAGAGGCTGAGTTGCCTGTAGACCATTAGTCCTGGAGACTGGTTTCTTCTTCCAACCTGGGTTTCCTTCCTCCACTTTTGCTCTGGACTGGTCTTTCCCAAAGTAGGTGATGCTGCCTGCTGCAGGTAGGGGTGGGCCACTGGAATGATTCAGGGAGGCTGCAAAAGCAGATAGCTACACTTTACCCTTTATTATAGGGCACAGTACAAATGGTTTTAATTGCCTGGGATGTTTTGGAAAATTTTTTTCCTTGAAAGAGGGAAGTGAGACAAATAATCTTAGGAACGTAGGATCTAGATGAGTAGAAATGAATAGTTCAGTTCTAGAATGTTTACTTCCAAGTTTGTCTTCTTTTTTAAAAAAATAAAACAATTAATTGTTAATTAGGTAGCAGGGTCCACTTCAGATTATCAACGTTGCATTTAACTGTTCAAAACACCCCCAAGGGTCCCTGTGTTCTATCCCACCCTCAGTCACCTGGTTTCTCTTGCCCCTCTTACGGACCCTATCCTCCCTTTCACCCTAGTCAGGACTTGGCACCCTTCTAGTTTGTTGCTTCGTCTTCCCCCCTGTGCCCTCCCTCCCTTGGCAACCTCCAAAGTCTGTTCCCCTTGATATGCAGAACTGCATCTTGGTTTTTATCCTTATAGTAGAGGTCTCATACAGTATTTGTCCTTTTGTAATTGACTAACCTCACTCAGCATAATGTTCTCCAGGCGCATCCATGTCATGAGGTGCTTTGTGGTCTCATCATTGTGTATGGGGGATGCATGGTATTGCAGTATACATATTTACTAAAGTTTCTTCATCCATTCTTCAATGGTGAAGGCCATTTGGGCTGTTTCCAACTTCGTGACATTGTGAAGAGTGCTGCGGTAAACATGATGAACATATTTATTCATGTTGTGGCTCTTACTTCTTTTGGAAATATGCCCAGCAGAGGGATTGCTGGATTGTAGGGAATCCTATTCCCAGCTGTTTGAGGTACCACCATATCACGTTCCAGAATGGCTGCATGTATTTACAGACCCATCTACAATATATGAAGGTGCTGATCTCTCTGCACCCTCTCCAGCAAGTGTTTTATGCTGTTTTTTGTTTTGTTTTGTTTTGTTTTCATTGGACTGTCATTGTTGGTATAAAGAAGCATCTCATTGCTTTGATTTTATTCTCCTTATTGATTAATGATCATGAAAATTTTTTTCATGCTTGTATAATTTTTGCTGAGCTACTTGTTCATGTCCTTTGCTCATTTTTAATTGGATTACTTGATTTTTCCTTAGTGAGATATTGCAATTTCCTATAATTTTAGCGGTTAATCACTTCTCCCTTGTATTATTGTGAAAGATTTTTCCCCTGTCTGTGGTTTCTCTCATTACAATTTTGATGAAGTCTTTTGATGCACTAAAGTATCTTGTCTTTATTAGGCCCCAGGCATCTATTTTGTCTTCTACTATGTGTGCTTCCTTCATTATATTTGATAGTGTGTCTATTCCCTACAATCAGCCCCTTAAATTTTCACATTGATGGTCTTCATGGCTCCGGTCTTCATGCCCCATCTTGAGCTCATTTTTGTACTTGGGGGGTTGTGTAGATCAGTCTCCTTCTGTAGATAGAGGTCCAACTTTGCCAGCACCACTTTTCCAGACACTCTCTTCCCTATTTAAAGTTTTTGAACCTTTTGTCTAAGATCAGTTGCCTGTAGATGGGTGCATCTATTTCTTAGCTCTCTGGTCTGTTCCATTGGTGTGTGTACCTATAATCATACCAGTACCAAGCTGTTTTGACTACTTGGCTTTGTAATAGATCTGAGGTTGATTAGGGAGAGGCCTTCTTATTCTGCCCTTCTTAGAAGTTCTTAAGGAGCCCTGATCACAAAGTGGTTATGCACTGTGCAGGAGCATGGGGCTTTCCACTCCCAAAAAGCCATCTAGTCCTGGATTATTTTGGGGAAGTGTTTTAATGACCTGGTCTATTTCTCTTTTCTTTTAAAAATCATTTTACTGGGTCTTTTACAGCTCTTATGACAATCCATACATCTATCCATTGTGTCAAGCATATTTGTACATATGTTGGACTTAAGTCTATTTCTTCTTTTTCTATAGATATGTTGAGATTTTTCACAGCAATCTGGGTTAACTTGGCTAGATGGTGTTTTTCTAGAAACTTCTCCATTTCATCTTGGTTTTCAAATTTGTTGGACTATAGTATTTCAGAGTAATGTGTTATTATCCCTCTTCATCTCTAATTCTGAGTATTTGCATTGTCTCTTTCTGGTCATTTGTTAAGTTTGACAATAGTTTGTTGGTTTGGTGAGTCCTTTCAAAGAACCAACTTCTTGTCTTGTTGACTTTTTCTGTTGTTTTTCTGTTTTCCAATGCATCTATTTGTGCTCTGCTCTTTATGATTTCTTTTCTCTTCATGGTTGAAGGTTTATTTTGTTGCTCTTCTACTACTTGTTGAAGATGCTGGATTAGTATGGTGATTTTGGTTTTCTCCTCTTTTTGCATGTGTATGTTGATTGTTACAAATTGTCCTCTGGCTGAGCCCCGGTGGCGTAGCTGTTGTGCGCGGGACTGCGGCCCACTGGCATGGAGGTTCAATTCCAGCTCACAGGAGCAAAGGCTGAGCCTCCTACTCCCATCACCAAGGCCGTGATGCCAAAAACAAAACAAAAAAACAAAACAAATTGTCCTCTGATAATTCCTTTATTGTGTCCCAAAGGTTTGAGTATGTAGTGGTTTTGTTCTCATTTGTTTCAAGGAATTTTAATATCTCATCCCTTACTTCATCTATTACTTAGTCCTTTCTTTGGGGAGGGGGGAGGGCATCACTGCCCCCTGGTGAGAGTAGAAGGCCCAGCCTAGCTCCTGGAGAGCTGCTGCTGGATTTGAACCATCAATCCTGTGGGCCATAGTACCATACACAAGCACTATGCCACCGGGGCTCAGACCCTACTTAGTCCTTTCTAAGCAGCTTGCTATTCAGTTTCTTTGCTTTTGATTTTTTGCCTTATTTTTTCTGCTGACTTCTAATTCAATAAAATTGTAGTCTGAGAAAATGGAATGTAAAATTTCAACATTTTAGAATTTATTAAGACTTGTGTTGTGTACTAACATATGGTCCATTCTCGAGCTTGTTCTATGTGCACTGGGAAAGAATGTATTCTGTGTTGCTCTTGGATGGAATGCTCTGTATCTACCTAGGACATGGAGTTAATTGATTGTGTTGTTTACTTCTTCTATGAAGTAATGATTGTTTATCTAATGTTGAACACGTCTTTCTTGATACCCGCAAGATTTTAAGACCAAAGATGCTACCAACTAAATTACAATGCAGAATATAAACTTTATAAGCGATATTATGCCAGTTGATCTAATTGTTCTTCAAGACTACGACTCTAAGTCTTCAAACCAAGAAGATCAATCCTGTCGTGAGGTGAATGGCTATGTGTAAGCGGTGCCGGACTAGTTAGTCTTGGGCTGCTAACTCAAAGTTCTGCAGTTAGACCCACCGGCTTGCTCTTTGGGAGAGTGATGAGGCGGTCTGCTTCTGTAAAGATCTGTGTAGTCTTGGAAGTCCTGTCCTACAGCATTATAATATGTTCGAATCAACTTGATGCCAAAGTGGTTAAGTGTGTGTTCTTTGTTGTTTTAATTACATCATCCATTCTTGTTATCCTCTTACCTAGTCCACTTCCACTTTTGTTACTTGCCTGACCCCCACTGTTTGCATTTTGGGCTTCTGAGTTGGGCAGGGCAACCATCTGGGTTTATAGTCACTGTCTTAGTTAAGAGGCAGATTCTATGCCTGCATTCCAGTCCCAATTCAACCTCATCCTAGCACTGTGGCCTTTGACAAATCACTTAGCCTCTTTATGACTGCTTATGTATGTAAAATGACCGTAGTATTGTGAATTGTTGTGCCCACGCAAACAGTAGGTTTTAGCTTCTGCTATTAAAAACACATAGCAGAAAACAGTGGTTTCCTGCTACTCAAGCAACCCCAGGCCTAAGGCAACTCCTCTTCTCCCAGAAGGCTGCCAGTAACCTTTGTTGCGGGAGCCTTACTGGAGCTGTGTCCTGAGCCTGGCTCCAGGTGTGAGGGCCAAAGGGGTTAGGACTAAACTAAGTAGCGTTTAGAGCCACTCATCTTGAACACCCTGTCTTTCTCTTGTGCCATCCAAGAAAACATACAACGAATAGCATCAACCTTTACATGACCTTGTAATGACTATTGTATCCTTTCCAGGATCTCGATCTTAGAAGCATTTCTTCTACTGGAAGCAGAATTTTCTTACCATTTCAAACAGTAAAATGATCTAAGGATATGACATAGAGATGAAGGCATTTCTGGTTCTTAATATTTGCCAAAATAATTTCCCTCATCCCCTTGACAGGCTTCTCAATTGATCGCTTTCACAGTGGGGCATCTTCCCACAGCAGGAACTCTCTCTGAGTCTTATCAAGGATTTGAAAATAACTTTGAAAATAACACTTTAGACAGCGACATTAAACAGGTCCTAAGAACAGATGACCTCAACACTATTTCCTGAAGAAAGCTTTCTACTATTCAACTTGTTTTAGACTGTAATTCTAAATTTTGTCATGTTCTTAAAGAAGCCAAGTGTTTCTATTCTATACACAAAAGAAATATACACAGTAGATATCAAAGTATTAACTCAATAGGAAAATCCTCCTTATGAAACTATTGTCGGTATGAAAAAAAGTCCTGAAATTCAGTGTCGGTAAAAAAAAAAAATGATTCAGTTGAACCCTTGTGGCACAGTGGTTGTGTGCGGGACTACGGCCCACAGCGTTGGTGATTCAAATCCAGCAGCAGCTCTACAGGAGCAAGACTGGGCTCCCTACTCCCACCAGGCCAGTGATGCAAGAAAAAAAAAAAAGAAAGAAAATGATTCAAGAGTAGTTGGGCATTATTAAATTGATTGTTTTAAATTCATCAAGATATGCACAAGATTTATAGTAGAAGTTTTCTTCATAAAAGAAAAAAATGAACAATACAAACTTCTAGAGCAGAAGATGAGTAAAGGGCTGTGATGAATTCATACACTAGAATAGTACACATCAATGGAAACTATATAGCTATTGCTGCTTGCAACAGCAGGCAGAACTTTATAGTGTGAATCTTGAATAAAAGATGCAAGCCTCAGAACAGGGGTTGCCTTTGGGGAATTTCGCGTGGGATGCAGTCCACGAGAATCTTCTGGGATAGTACACAGCCAGCAATGAGAGTCTGTATCCTGGTTTCAAATGAGGAAAGGTTTGCATCAGGGTGATCGCCTCTCACCATACTTATTCAATCTGCAGATTATCAGAGAAGCTGGATTACACGAGGAAGGATGTGGCATCAGGATTGGAGGAAGGCTTATTTACAAACTGATATGCAGGTGATATAACCGTGCTTGCTGACAATAAGAAGAACCTGAAGCACTTGCTGGTGAAGATCACGCATTGCAGCCTTCAGGATGGATTTTAACTCATGGTAAGGAAGACCAAAATCCTGGCAACCAGACCAATAGAAAGCATGAAGAAGAATGGGGAAAAGCCTGAATCCACAACCAATTCTGATCAAAGCAGCAGCAAGGAGATCAAATGACAGGGTGGCATTGGGTAAATCTGCTGTGCAAGATTTTTCGAAGTGTTTGAGAAGCGAGGAAGTTACTTTGAGGACTAAGGTGCTCCTGACTCCATCCAGCGTGCTTTCGATTGCACCACAGAGGGATATAAAGTTGGACATTGAATAAGGAAGAACAAAGAATAATAATGATGCATTTCAGTTACTATGCTGATGAAGAATATTGAAAGTACCTTGGCCTGCCAAGAGAACACACAGATCTGTCTTGGAAGAAGTACAGCCAGAATGCTCCTTAGAGGCAAGGACAGCAAGCCTGTGTGTCATAAACTCTGGAGATGTTGTAAGGAGAGAGCAGACCTTGGAGGAGAACATCATGCTTCCTAATGTGTGGGGAACAGAGAAGGGAAGACAATGTATACAGATGAATCCTTTGGTCTCGTGTATTAAGAAGCCTGGCAGGCTGAGTTTCTGGGATGGAGGGAGGCCTTCACCCTTGTGAGTTGGAGGGGAGTCCCAATCAAATTCTCATCATTAATATTGCTCCCCACTGTATCCTACCATAATATTGCTACCTGCAAGTTACCTCTTCAGCTTTATCTATAGGAACAGACACTTGTGCTCTTGCTCTCTGGGTTCTGAAGAGAACCTCCCCTTTACCTGCCCGGGCACTGGTGTGGGGTTCCTCCTCCAACATACTCAGGGACCTTTATGGTTAGGGTACTTTGTTACCTATGTGGTTATCTGTAATTAGGGGGCTTGTATGCCACTACCACCACCACCCCACCCCACCCCACCCCACCCTGAGTGTACATAAGCCTTGGTTGGAAATATATTCTCTCTCTCTGCGCACATCTGACTGCTGAAGTCATGATGGTTCTGTAAGTGAGCAATCCTATGCTCTACCTTGTCTGATGTCTCTTTAATTTTGCCCCTCAATTACAAAACTGCCCCTTGGGCCCATTCGACTGTGGGGGCTGTTACCCCACAGTAATGTAGCAGGAAGAAGAAAAAAAGAAGACTTTGAGTTAAATGAATTGAGACATTGGGTATAACAATGGCCCGAAACATAAGAACAATCATGGGGAGAGTTTCCCCTGGTTGAACATAGAATTACTCTGAGTTGGAACGAACTCAATGGTACTAAAAACAACAGCAACCTAAAAATTCAATGGACTTTACAAATACACGTAAACATGCACAAATAACCACTTACAAATGGTCATTTCTTCTTGTTTAGATCCACAGTCAATCCTCACAGAGCCGTCAAGAAATCACACAGCACATGGCACTGGATAACTCTGTTGCCCAAGACTTCTTTAAAGTGCTGATGAGTAAGGATGTTACTCTGAGGACCCAGGTTTATTTTCAGTTGCCTCATGTGCATGTGAAACTTGAACATTGAACAAGAAAGGTCCAAGATGAATTGATGCATACCATGGATTGTACCAGGCATTGCCAAAAGAACTAACAAATCTATCTCCGAAAAAGTACAGCCTGAATGTTCCTTAAAGACAAGGATGTGAGGTTTCGTCTCACTGACTTTGGACATGTTACCAGGCGAGACCAGTGGCTGGAAAAGAGCAGCATGCTTGGTAAAGCAGAAGGGAAGCAGACACTGAGGAAGGTCGTCGGTGAAATGAATTGACACAGTGGCTACCACAATGAGCCCCTTCGGAAGGCACAGGCCCTGGCTGTGCTTTGTCCCGGAGTACGTCGGGCTGCTGGAAGCTGGAATTAACTGGACAGCACCTAACAACTATGGACTTGTGCTGGCCACGTGGTGCACAACTTCTCAAACCTTAGAAATATTTCCTGTTCCACATGGGGTTTTCTGAGAGCCTTTTGCTGTGCGGGATGCTGTTGAATTGTTCTCTGACTTCTAGTGACCCCTTGTGACAGAGGAGGACTGCTCCATGGGGTTTTCTAGGTTGTAATTTTTACAGGTGCAGATTGCCGGGTCTCTATCCCAAGGAGCAGCTATGTGGGCTTGAACCACCAACCTTTAGGTCAGAAGGCACATTCTTAACTGTTGGGCTATTGCAACTTCCATAAATTTCCCAAACACATGGCATCATCTAAGATATTGTAGGTCAATCTAAAACTGAAATTTCAAAGGCATTGAGCTAGTAGTTAGCACATATGTTGCCTTTCTCCATATCACTCTCAAAAATATTAACCATTTCATCATGCCTCTATGAGTCTTGCTCCCAGAATGCCTCAGCACACAGTTTAAAACAACAGGGTAAGGGCAATGAGCCCCTATCCAGTGGAATTAACTGCAGGAAGGTGTTTGTGACACCGTCATTCTGGAGAGCTATAATTAAGTCTACAGACCCAGCACTCAAGAGCAGGCTAGTTTTGTCTTTGACACTTGAGATAATGACTTCAAAAGCATTTTGAAAATGTTGAAGCACTGAGTAACAATAACTGCAGAATTGGCTGGTGAAAGAACTGTCTGGGAGAAATGCAAACTCCAAAAAAGGGTGTCTGATATCCTCAGTGCCTAGAACAGTGTCTGGGATATGACTGCCACTTAAAAAACATTTGATAGATGAATGTGTGAAAGGAAGGAAAGAAAAGAGAGCAAATGAAGCTGAGAGTGAAGAAGGAAAGACAGGAGGAGAAAGGGAGGGAGAACCTGAGGAAGAAAGAGGGAAAGAAAAAGAAATGGGGACCCCTAGGCATTGTGAACTGTTGGTGAGTTTAATAGTGGAATTGGGCTCCCTGACTTTCTCTTGCTGTCTTTTGT
>PVJH01023828.1:0-22256 GCA_004026705.1 Nesogale talazaci
CCCCTGATTGGCCATCAGAGAAAAAAGGGCCCCTCCTCCCCCTACTTTCCTCTCGGTGCCTCCTCTTCAGCCTCCTTCGGCTCCTCCTCACCCGGCGCCCTGTCAATCAGAGTTCAGAGGTGGGCCGGGAAGGAGGCTGAGCTAATACCAAGTCTCCAGTCCTTAAAGGTACAATGGTACCACAGTTCCAGTTGGATTCGTCAGTTCCCACTTCGTTTTCCTTGTCTCTCTCTCTCCGGTTCTGTCCTCGAGGAAAACGTGGCTTCACTTAAATGCAAACCTACCAAATTAACATGAAAGCCCACAGTCGAGTTGGAATCGTCCCAGTCTTCTTCTGCTGTAACATTGCCCAATCCTTGAAACGCAGGGAAATGGCTGAAAGCAAAAGTTTTGTCAGCACGAAATAGTTCTGAAAACGCATCGGTAATTAGTGATTGCTAATAAGCATCAGAAATAATAATAGATGAGAAACCACTATCAAAGTAAAGTTAAAAGGAATACTGAGCGGTGACATTTCCATTGTATAAAAACTAATTATGGCCTATGAAACTAAATAATGCCGAAGAAAAGAGTAAGAAGTAAGTTCACCAAATGAAACCAATTCAGCATTTCTTTCCCTTCCCCCTGGGGGAAATTAGTTATTTGGCTTAAATACTTAATAAAGAAATGCATTATCACAGTCTGGTTCTCGTTTTTAATATAGTGTAATAAGCATTATTAACTGGGAGAAGAGGACTGACATTTATTGAACGCCTACTATGCACTAAGTAATTTACATGCATTAGCTTATTTAATCCCCAAGACATCTCTGTGAGTTATGGTTTATTATTTCCATTTTACAGAGAGGGAATTCAGGAAGGTTAAATAACTTGTCCAAGTTCCCACAATTATTAAGTATGGGAACTAGAATTCATACACAAGTATACTTCTCTTCAAAAAACACCAGGTTTCCACTATAGAACCTGCTTCAGACTAATGGAAGCCCAAGTCGTGTAAATATTGGTTATGTATGTTTTGTCTGAGAAGAGCCTTCGAGAGTTTCTCAAACCCACTGCTGCCCAGTTTGACTCAGGACGACCTCATGAGTGTGTAGGGCCGCCTTTGGGCGTGCTGCAAAGACCAGCCTTTCTGTGATGAGTAGAAAGGGCACTTAACCACTTGGATTACCTAAGGACTCCGAGGACACATATTTAAACCAAGTGACCCAAGTTGAAAGTAGCAGGTAAGGAATAAAGAAAAACAAGAATTGAATGGAATCAGCATTAAAAGGTAGTAATAAACGCACAGCCGATGTCCTCTCCTCCAGAATTTGCTTCCGATTGGTCTTATTATTCAAGGCAGCCAAGAAAGGCGATCTGATTGGTGACCCCATCACAGCGTCTGTGAGAGAAAATATAGTGGATCAGTCAGTGGCTTAGGAAAAGCCCAGCATAGTTTGGACGAGACAATATCCTACTACTGTGTGCCACCTCTCCCTGGGTGGCAATACAGCCAAAGGTGATGCCTTGGCTAGCTACAAACCTCAACATCCCAATCTGCAAAATGGAGGGTAGTCCCACCAGGTGCTTTGAACTGTTATTCTTTTCATTGATCCAGCCTCCTCAACCATTAGGCAAAACAACTTTGGCAAATTAAGGGGCACGTATGAAAGCATTTGAAAGCTGTTCTTTACAAGCTCCTTGGCACTTCTCTGTATGAGGGCATGCAATAGTGAGTATCCGTTGTAATGACAATGTCCTATGAACAACTGTTTTATTTGCATACACAGTCTAACTTGAAACCTGTTTGATTGAACAACACTAATCAAAAGTAGGGCGCTAGCTGAGCCCTGGTGGCGTAAGTGGTTGAGTGCGGGACTGCGGCCCGCAGGCTTGCCGGTTCAAATCCAGCAGCGGCTCTCAGGAGCAGCACTGGGTAATACCCACGACCACCAGAGGCAAGGATGGTCCCCCCAAAAAAGTAGGGCGCTGAATGATATCCTCAGCCTACTTATGAGTTAGGATCTCACTTATAGCAGAGGAAGTTATCACGTCTTAAGGCATGAAACAAAATCAACCTTAATATACAATAACTATAATAAATCAGTGTGTGATCCAGTATGTGAGGCTAAGTACAAGCTTAACAGACGCTCAAAATATAAACCTCCAAACCAAAGTCACTGCCATAGACTCCATTCTGATTCATAACGATCTTTTTTTTTTTTTTTTTTGGCATCAAGACTCTCCAGTGGTGGGAATAGGAGGCCCAGCCCCACTGCTGGAATTGAACCGTCGTCCCAGTGGGCCACAGTCCCGCGCACAACCACTACACCACTGGGGCTCAGCCCCTCGTAATGATCTTATAGGGCAGCAAGAACTGCCTCTTTTGGGTTTCTGCGACTGTGATGCTTTTCAAAACAAATCAAAATTTACAGCCATTGAGTCAATGTGGATTCATCGTGACCCTAAAGGACAGGGTAGAATATACCCTGTGAGTTTCCAAAAAGCTTTTCTGGTTTTTCTTTCCCCCATAGCTAGTGGGGTCGAACTGCAGATCTACAGAATCACACATAAGCACTAAGCCATCGGGATTACAGAGTAGAAAGTCTTATCTTTCTCCTAGGGCAGCAATTTGTTCAGAATTGTTGACCTTGAGGTAAACAGCCCAACATGTAACCCATGACCCCACCAGGGAGAAGGAAATGGAGGGTAGTCCTACCAGGTGCTTTGAAATGTTATTCTTTCATTAACACAGCCTCCTTCTCAATCACTAGGCAAAATAACTTTGGCAAGATACAGAGCATTTTATGGAAGCATAAGTAGGGTTGAATAAGTTTTAATAAAGAAAAGACTATGTCTAGAAACCCTAGAATAGCCCAAACCCAAATGAAGCACCCTGCGATCAAGTCCATTTCAACCCCTGTTGCTGGGAGTTGACATCCAGTCGAATCTGACCAACAGCAGAATGACTCACTGCCCAGGTCTGCGCCATCCTCCTAGTTGTCCCTCTCTATCAAGCCAGGGTTGCAGTCTCTGTGTCAATCCATCTGGGGGGTTTTACTCTTTTTTGCTGTCCCTCTACTTCATCAAGCATGATGTCCTGCTCCAGGAAGTGGTCTTTCCTGATAACATGTCCCAGGGACATGAGACAAAATCGTTCCATCCTTGCCTCTAAAGAACTTTCTGTTTGTACTTCTCCCCAGATTTATTGGCTCTTTTGGCAGTCCATGGTATTTTCAATGTTCATCACCAGAAGCATAATTTAAATGCATCACGTCTTCGGTCTTCCTTATTCAGTGTTCAACGTTTTTACACATAGGAGATGATGGAAAATGACGTGGGGAGTCGTGCCCTAGTCCTCAAAGTAAGAACTTTGCTTTACAACACCTAAAAGTGATACCGGGAGAGTGGAGGGAAGGCAGGCTAGAAAGGGGGAACCAATTATAAGGATCTACATATAACATTCTCCCTCAAGTAGGAACAACAGGGAAGTGGGTGAAGGGAGACATCAGACAGTGTAAGATATGACACAATAATAATGATTTATAAATTATCAAAGGTTCATGAGGAAGGAGGTGCAGGGGGCGGCAGGGGAAAAATGAGGTGCTAATACCAAGAGCTTAAGTAGAAAGCAAATGTTTAGAGAATCAGAAGGGCCACAAATGTACAAATGTGCTTGACATACAATGGATGGATGGATTGTGATAAGAACTGTATGAGCCCCCCCAAAACAATGATTAAACAAACAAACAAACAAAACCTTCAGAAAGACCGTCTAGAGGTTTTCCGATGCTGTAAATCTTTTCTGAAACAGGCAACTAAACATTTTCCCAAGGAGTGACTGATGGGTCTGACCCCATGGTTTTAAGATTAACAGTCCAACTCTGATATGCCAGCAACACCTTGACTCCTCATAAGGAATTAAAGAAGGGCTAGTTCTATTACAATGGTCCAAAGCAGGCTTTGGATTTAGAGGATAGAGTTAATCACTGTGACAGCAACACTTTCGGCGTAGAATTTGTGCGAACCAGAACCAACAGATTGTCTTTATTTGGGGACCAATGGAAAGCCACTGAAGTTGCTTATTTTAAACATGGTAGCAGAAAAGCGTGTTTTCAGATGAATCGTGTAGTTGGCTATTCAACACAACATGGTGTGAGAAGGGAAGATGAAATGCCCCTGAGTTCAGAGAAGGCCTTTGAAGGCCATTACCAAGGTCGAGTCAGTCAAACTCAGTAATGGATTTTATGTGGATGGGAAGACTGTGCTGGTATTAACAGAATGATAATTGCGGTTGTGGGTACACTCTTTGAGCGCTGGTTGTGTTTGTGATGCCCTTATTTGAAGTAGCATTCCTGCATCCCTGTGAGTTTATAATCTCAATTTGCAAGTGAAGATGAGTATTAATTGACAAACCATATATAGATGATTATTAATTGGCAAACTGTCTATGAAAATGCTCTCATGTTTAATACAATATACAAAACTAGGGAAGTCATGATTAAAACAAAACCAAGAACCTAGCAAATGTTAAAGGGGAAAAAACTAGTACCTTCTTGTATTAGTACCTTCTTCTATGCTCCAGTTAGAAAACATCAGCCAATCTGTGGGGGCAAGTTAAGGCTTTCTTCTCCCATCGAAAGTGACCGTCTCGGAACAACAGAACCCACACGGAGAAGCGCAGCAGAAGCCTGGGTGATCACGAGGTGTGGAGAGGATCAGGAATCAGGCGTCAAAAAACAAAAAATCAGGTTATTGTGACTGAGGGGGAGGTGCAGAGTGAGGGTCATCTGTGGGCAACTGGATATCCCCTCATAGAAGACCAGAGATGAGGAAGCCAGGATGTAGTGTAGCAATGATGAAGCATTCAATATTCCTCTAGTTCTTCAATACTTCCTCTCCACCAAAGCATCATCCCAGTTCTACCTTACAAAACCCACTGAACAGGAGGATGTGCATGGGTACAGGTAGGAACTGGAAACATAGGGAATTCAAGGCAGAAGAACCCCTCAGGACCGGTGGTGAGAGTATCAATACAGAAGGGTGGAGCGAAGGTGGGGTAAAAAGGGAGAACAGATTGCAAGGATCTACATATGGCCTTCTCCCTGGGAAACGGACAGTGGTGAAGTGGGGGAAGGGAGACATCGGATGGTGTTAAGATATGACAAAATAATAACAATTTATAAATTATCCTGAGTTCATGGAGGAGGGAGAGGAAAAATGAGGAGCGGATACCAGGGGCTCAAGTAGAAAGCAAGTGTTTTGAGAATTAAGAGGGAAACAAATGTACAAAAGTGTTTGACCCAATGGATGTATGTGTGGATTGTGATAAGAGTTGTACAAGCCCCCAATAAATGGGGAAAAAGTTACTCTCTTAGGAAACTCACAGGGGGCATTCTGCTCCACCCTATTGTGTCACATGAGTCCAGACTGACTCCATGACAGTGAGTTTGGGGTGTTTTGGGTTTTGGTGGGCTACAAGTTGGGCTTCCAGCTGCAAGGTAAGCAGTTGAAAATTACTTGTTGCTTCAATAAAGATTTACAATCTTGGAAGCCCACAGTGGCAGTTTTATTTATCTTGACTTCCTTAATTTTGTGAAATGTTAAAACCAGCAAGCTTCCTAATTTTACATTTAGAAATGCATAAAACTGGAGTTTGAGGATAAACTTCCACATGGTATTTCTATGCTTTAGAAGTTGTAACAAGGAATGGTTGACACTTCTTGTGCTTTTCACATCTCATCAGTGTATGAATTTGGGGGGGGGGGGGGGGGGGTTGGCAATCCCTGCCCTCTGGTGGTCATGGGAGCTATCCAGCGCTGCTTCTGTGAGCCGCATCAGGATTTCGAACTGCCAAGCCCGTGGGCTACAATCCCATACGCAACCACTTATGCCACCAGGGCTCAGCCCCCAGTGTATGAATTTTTGTAGCTGTTTTAGAATACATGCTAAAAGAATTAATAGTACAAGTACCCACTTTATAGTTCTTCTGACTAGTAACTGAAACCCACTAATATATGTTGTAAAGACAGGAATTATTATAAAAATCTGGTCAACTAGCAATATACTTGTCAACCTATGTAGACTGTCTCACTTATCCTAAAGATTTCTTTTCAAACCCCATGAACGGGTCACTGACATATATCTTCCTGTTCTTTAGGACAAAGAATGGAATACTAAGTGAATGTTCAAGAACCTTCTCCATTCCCCTGTAAACAAACTGAGTGCAAAGGAATGGTTTTCCATAGCATCCTCACAAAAGTAAATTCACTACCTCATGGTGTTATATCATCTAGGCAGAAATTCTGCTGTGCATCTTTATTTGTGTTTTAAGTTTATGTAAGTCCTCTACTTCCCAAAAGAGCCAGATTCAACCCTTGTAACCAAGATAGCACTTAAGATAATGAATGAATGGCATCTATGATTATTTCATGCCCCAAGATATTTGTCTCTTTCAGCTATTCTCATTTACTTTTACTTTTCTTTGGTGTTTCCACTTTTGCTTTCTTTTCTGTTGTCTGACCTCTTCCTCTCTTCTGCTCACACAGATTGGAAACCCCTCCAGTTGATCCTGATTTTTTTAACCTCATTAAGCAGAATCTCCTTGTAGCCAAGAAAAGATATGCTGAAGTACCCTGGTACCTGTGAATGTGAATTTGTTGGGAAGCAGGGTCTTTGAGGATGCCAATAATTCAAATTCCGTGCGATCATACTGTGGTAGAGCAGGTCCTAGTCCAATATGAGTGCTGTCCTTGTAAGAGGCAAATTGATAAAGAGAGAAGATGGTCAAGGCACAACAGAGACTGAAGTTGGTCCTGTAAGTCAAGGAACAACCTGGAGTACTGGCCATCACTAAAAGCCAGGGAAGGGACATGGAATAGATTCTCCTTTAAAGCCTAAGAAGCAACACCGTTGACATCCTGAGTCTGGTAGCTTAGATTTAGACACATGAGCCTGGGTCTGGTACAAGCAGTTAATATGCTTAGATGCTAGCTTATAGAAGGGTTCAAGTCCACCCAGAAGCAATTGGAAGGAAAGCCTGGTACTCTACTTCTGAAGAATCAGCCATGGAAAACCGCATGGAGCAAAGTTCTACTCTCACGTACATGGGGTCTCCTTGAGTCAGATTCAACTCAATGACACTTGGTTCCTTTTCCTTCTTTCCTTCTCTTTCTCTGCCACTTCCTTCTTCCCTTTGTCTCTAGAACTGTGAAACAATACGATGTTGTTCTTGTAACCCAATTTATGAGATTTTGTTACAGCATCCCTTAGAAATGAAAACGTCACCCTTGCATGTAGCTTTTAAGCAGGAATGCGGGGAGAGTCTAAATGTGAATGAACTTCAGATGATTTTTGAACTCTTGAAAGTCACATACCAAATTTGATCGTCTTTACTCCTTCACAGTGTTCTTTGCATGGAGTGTAGTGTTGATCAAGGAATTTTAAGACTCAAATAAAATTATATCCACTAGCCTTGAATAATCAAATATATCTGACAATTTAACCTCGCATTGGACTTCAAACATGATGTACAGAGGAGTGGTTTGTCCTTCACCGATTGCTTACCTTAAGGCAGAGAATGGATGCTAAGTATGTGGAGATGAGGGGAAGCAGGAAGGATGCTTGGAGGATTATTATAGTATCTTAGACCAGAAATGATGAACTGTATGCCAATGCAATAGTGTTGCATTTAGATGTTGTTCCAACCCTGAGCCACGCTATCCATAATGGAATGAAACACTATGGAATCCTGTGTCATACTCTTATTTATTCTAATGCTTGAGCCCACTGCTACAGCTACTGTGTCAATCCATCTCATTGGAAGCCTTCCTCTTTACCCCTCTACTTTACCAAGGAGCTTTATCAACATGCCTTGGGCTGCGATTGAAAAGGTCAACAGTCCAAAACCACCAGGAGAGATCCACAGGATCAGTTCTACTGTGCTCTAATAGGCCACTGTGAATCAGCATCCACTCCATGACAGTGAGTTTGACTTTATGTCTCCTTTACCAAGCATGATGTCCTTCTCCGTGGACTGGTTTCCTCTGGTAACATGTCCAAACCATAGAAGACAAAGTCTTACCACCCTTGCCTCTTAGAGCTCTCTGATTATCCTTTTGCCAAGATAGATTTGTTTGTCTTTTGGGCAGTCTGTGATACTTTCTATATTCTTCAGCAGCACCACAAATCAAATGCATAATTTCTTCACCCAATTCAAGATCCGACTTTTATAGGTACATGATGAAAACTGAACTCATTGCCATAGAGTTGGTGCCAACTTAGACCAACTCTCTAGGGCAGGGTAGCATTGCCCCTCTCAGTCTCTGAGACTGTTTACTAGGGTCTACTGTTTTCCCATAGGGCAGGTTGGTGGTTTCAAACTACCAACTTTTCAGATTGCAGCCCAACTCATAACCACTAGGCAACCAAGGCTCCTCATTTGATGCAATTCAAAATACAGTGGCTTGGGTCAAGCACACCTGAGTCCTTAAATAACACCTTTGTTTTTTAATACTCTAGAGAAGTCTGTGCACATTTTAACAAAGGCAACATGTCCTTTGAGCTCTTGACTGCGGCTCCCATGAATATTTATTGTGGATCCAAGCAAGACAAAATTCTTGACAACTTCAAACTTTTCTCCAGTTATCATGATGTTACCTACTGGTCTGGATGTAAATATTTTTTTATCTTCTTTACAGTGGTTTTTAATCCATACTAAAGGCTGCAATCCTTGATGTTCATCTGGAAGTACTTTGAGTACTCCTCACTTTCAGCAAGCAAGGTTGTGACATCTGCATATCACAGGTGGTCAATAAGTCTTTCTCCAATACTGATACCACATTCTTTTTCAGATAATCCAAATTCTCCCATGATTTCCTCAGTATACAGAATGAACAAATATGGTGAGATGGCACATATTGAGAGATGATCAGATTTGTAATAATTTTGGAGATATCCGGAAATGAAGAAATCAGAGTTCACATCTATAATTTTGACCTGGCTGAATAAATCGTATAGCTACTTACTGATACAATTCCAAAGTTTAGGCTCTATCTGCAGTAGCATCTCTACCAAGAGTAGGGCTACTTAGATTGGATTGACCATAAAGAGAAGAGGACACATAGAGCAAAATTAAGACAAGCAGTGCCACAGTTTGTGCTTTATATGTGTCCTCTACTATTTTTATCTGAAAAATGCATTGTATTGGGTTCAATGGACCCACCTTCCTGAAAATTCACATCTTTCCCAGAACCGCAGAAGGTGACCTTATTTTGAAATAGGATCATAACTGGAGTAGGACAGGCCCCACAAACATTATGACTGGTGTAGTGAGAGGAAGAGATACAGAAACACAGACACAAAGAGAGGAAAGCAGATGAAGATAGGGTAGAGACTGGATTTATGCAGCCCCATAGGAACGAAGTGTGGGAACTACTAGACGCTGGAGGAAGCTTCTCCTAGAGCAGTGGTTCTCAAACTTCCCAAAGCCATGAGCCTTTCATATAGTTCCTCATGTTGTGGTGACCCCCAACCATAAAAATTATTATTATTATTTTTTTTTATTTAGGTATCACTGCCCTCTGGTAGGAGTGGGAGGCCCAGCCTTGTTGCTGCTGGATTTGAACCGCCATGCCAGTTGGCCGCAGTCCCGCACTCAACCACTACGCTACCGGGGCTCAGCTCCATAAAAATTATTTTTGTTGCTACTTCATAACTGTATATTTGCTACTGTTACAAATGGAGCGACTCCTGTGTCTTCCTTCCCCCTACACTTTTGCTTGTTTACCTAAACTCATTGTTATTCATGCTTGTTTTTCAATTTTGGCAAAAATATACACCACAAAACGTTCACCAATCCAACAACTTCTACATGCATAATTGATTATTATGCTGTTGTTTATACTCTTAATGTTGTACAACCATTATTGTTATCCCTTTCCAAATTTCCCTTATGGCTGAGGTTCTCAATCCCTTTGGGAGTGTGCTTATCAGTTCTGGCAAACTGAGGTGGACTGTAAAACAAACAGTCCAAAGAGAGCAAATGTCTATAATCTGTGGTGAGAAAACAGAAAGATTTTTAGCAGCACAGTTACTGCTGTGCCAAAGGTACAAGGTGCACAGCAGATCCCAGTGCTTCCAGACCACACAGACCCGGCTCCTTTGGCATCTAGCTCAGGCTTTTCTCCAGCCTTATTTTCTATCACTGCTTCCAGAATGAGCTTGTGCTCCACAAGTATGGCGTGTGCTTTCTCAACTCTTGCAGCCGGGAATGTGCTCTACCAGAAAAGTCTCTGGGTCTCCTTTCACTGATGTAATTCAACTCAAATGTCTTTCCTGTCTAGTCCTTTCTGACTTCCCCAGGCGAAATGAATGATTAATTCTTGAGGGGCCCCTGCATGCTGTTCACACAACTCTCTGGTTGTGGTTAAGTATCTGTCAGTGAGTTGTGAGTGCCTTGGGGATCGCTTCAGTGCTTGGGGACTGGCACGTGAAAACTCAATAGATCCAAGAAAGAAGAAAAGAGAGGGGAGAGGTCATATTGCAGATTTTTCCCCTTTTCTTTTTGTTTATTTCTTCTAATTAACATTAGACTGAGTGTATGCCTTCATATACAAAGTGAAACATTTTTTTGCAGGCAATTATTTTGAGAGGGATTCATGCAGAAGAAAAGGTTGACCTATAAAGACATCTAAGATCCCTTCTAGCTTCAAAACTCTTAGGAAAAAGTTAGTTTTCTTAAATAGCTGCATTGGAAGAGTTTAAAATCAAGAGTTGGTAGGATTCAATTATGCAACTAATTGTCTCAAGTCTTCTCTTTATTTTGTAAATCAATAAACTTTATATTCCTGAATTAGTACTTTGGATTTCAACAAATTTTAAGGCAGCATAAAATTGTTTAATAGACAAAATCATGATAATAAAATGATGAAAAGTTTTATGTTTCTCTTCAGTGCATCACATTTTATATCATCGATATCAAATATGTAAGTTAATAGCAACTATATTTCTTAAATCAATAATAAGTACCTCCATTAGTTGAGATGTAGGAGTGATATTATTTGACACTTCCCTAAGTTATCAGGCAATTGAAAGCAAATCTCTGCTGATCAAGTTGGCCATATTCAGTAGAAAAATAGGGAAGGGAAATGAGTTGGCATTATTTTCTAAATCTAATGCTTTCTGTTCGAGCCAACCAGGAGTGAAGTGTAGATCATAGGTATGCACAAGTACACATAACTTTTGGCTGATCCTCATGCAAAGGTGTCCCCTCTGACACTCTCTTCTAAAACCCAACCCAAACCCATTGCCATCTAGCCAATTCTGACTTACAGTGACTCGATGGACAGGGTCAGACTGCCTCAGGGGATTTTGAAAGCTTTAATCTGCCTGGAAGGAGACTGCCAGACCATCTTTCTACCATAGCTGGTGGGTTTGAACTCGCAATCTTCAGTTAGCAATTGAGCAATTAATCTCTATACCTCTTCTCTCTATAATGGAGATGTCATTATGAACAAAAGAAATAAAATGTGTCCCTTCTTTTCACTCTAGAACAAGGCTAATCAAAGTCAATTCTCAAAGTTTCAAAAAGATGTCGTTTTTTATTTTTCTGTTTCAGAAAATGAAGCACATCTCACATGGTAAATAATAAACAAAGGCCTGTAACACCATATATTATCAGAAGGAAGAGAGTCTTCTCAGTAGGTCTAAAAATCTATCTTCCGTGAGCAAGAAAGTCTTCTGTACACATCAAATGGGTGGACTTAGAAGCCATACAGAAAGTATTGCCCCATCTATCAGAAAATCCACTTCAAACACAGTCCTTGCCTTCAATATAGCACATAACTTCAGGAATCCATTCCCAAATCTATGGTAGACTAATATTCTTGGATTAAAGTTAGTTCTGCCATGTGTTATCTATTTTGCTTTCTAATTCTGGACACATCATTGGTTCCTCTTCCTGGTCCTCTTCTGCGTTTTTTAAGCAAGTCTAACATATTGCCTAAGGTCTCCTCCCAGATGCCTTCTTGTCCACTTCACCTTGCTCCTCTTTGGCAGTTTTGTGAATGACATAGACCAGGGACATTACGGAGGGTGCAGCAACCAGAGCAACCTTGAACAGCCAGAAGTGCACGCAGGAGAAGGGTACAGAGGCATCACAGCAAACTACTTTCAGCTTGGCTGCTCTGTGGGGCCCACAAATTTTCTTTGCTCAACCCAGGAAGGAGACTATATTCCAACAGCCATGAGGACCATCTCAGAGACAATCAAATTAATGACATATCTTATCTAAAAAGATGGAGTGATTCGAGCTGTCTAATAGGCAAGCCAGGGAACCCCAACCTGAGGTGACTGAATATGTTTTCCAGAATTTCTGTTATCCAAAATTTCCTTAAAAGAATTAAGCTTTCATATTTCCAAGCTCGTGTTACAATTTGAGTAATTAAAAAAATGCATTTTCTATTTTACTAATTCTCTCTTCAGCTATATCTGATTTAATTATTTAATTCATTCATGGAATTATACATTTCAGCCATTATTTTTCTTTTAAAAAAATCTACCAAATCATCCACAAATAGTGCTCTCACATAATAGTGCATACAAACATATAGCAGGTAGAAGTGATGAAATTCTCTATGAGAAGTTCTGATACATTCAATCAGTCCAAGCTGGGTGGCCAGCCCCAAAGACGATGGGACAGAAAATATGTAGCTACAACACACTAGCCTTGCCTGACTGAGTGGTCTTGTCAGCCTAGAGCAGGGTCCTCAAACTTTTTAAACAGGGGGCCAGTGCACTGTCCCTCAGACCCTTGGAGGACTGGACTGTAGTTAAAAACAAAACAAAACTATGAACAAATTCCTATGCCCACTACACATTTCTTATTTTAAAGTAAACAAATAAAATGCGAACAAATACAGTATTTAATATGAAGAACAAGTAAAGTTAAATCAACCATCTTACCAGTATTTCAATGGAAGCTATGGGCCTGCTTTTGGCTAATGAGATGGTTAATGTCTGGTTCCTATTTGTCACTGCTAGTCATAACAAGTGATGCAAGTGTGCATCAGTGAGTTTAGATCTGGTTGGAGATTTCAGATGTTTCATTCAGGAAAAAGTCTGTTCACAGACATAAGTGCTGCCAAAGATGGTTGCCATTTTGAGTACATGGTTCCTGAGATTAGGATATGTCTCAGAGAGGAAAGATGCATAGAAATTAGGAAGGCTGCTTGACTTGACTGAGTCTTTCAGAGAGTCACAGTTTTGCAGTTCAGCCAGTTCCACTTGATAAATTGTATCCACGTTTCCAAAGTCAATAGAAAATGGGTTATAGAAAAGCTGTATGTCCTCTTCATGGAGATGAAGCTCTTTAAATCTAAATTGGGGGGCTGAGCCCCGGTGGTGTAGTGGTTGTGCGTGGGACTGCGGCCCACTGGGACGGAGGTTCAATTCCAGCAGTGGGGCTGGGCCTTCTACTCCCACGACCGGAAAGCAGTGATGCCCCCCCCCCCCCAAAAAAAAATCTAAATTGGACGCCCTTTGCAACTTTTCCAGTGAATCCACACATGTGTTGTTTGGGAATGCAACCAATAGTTTTTCTGCTAACAGCTTTTGAGTTGTGGGGAGGTGGTGGAAATTTTCCTCCTTCATTTGTTGGATGAGGAGGCCTAATTTCACTCCAAATGCTCTCACATGTGATTGCATATCCCAGATAAGCTTCCCCTTTCCTTCAAGTTGCACAGTGAAACTGTTGAGTAGCTCTGCTACATCTGTCAGAAAGGCAAGGTGCAATTTCTATTCTGCATCATTAAGTTCTGGTACTTCTTTGTTTTTTGAAAGCAGAAAAGCTATTCTCTGTGGAAGTTAAGTCCTAGAAATGTTTCAAAGCTCTCCCTCAGCTCACCCAATGGACTTCTGTGTGGTACAGAACATCTTAATAGGCAACATTTAGCTCAGACAGAAATTCCTGAAATTGTCTGTGGTTTAATGCGTTAGCTCTAATGAAGTTAACCCAAAATGCCACAATATTCATAACAGAATCCCACTTCAGTGATTTACTACACAGCGTTTGCTGGTGGATGAGGCAGTGTACGGTTAGTGGATGAGAATGGTTATGTTTGTCCACCTCTTGGTTAATGTGAGCAATCTAGGAGCGCCATCAGTTGTCACACTGGCTAGTTTAGCCCAGTTCAGCTCCAAACCATTCACAGTTTGGCAAACCTTTTCACAGACAACCTTTCCTGTAGTTGTTCCTTTGATGCTTTGCAGTGCAGAAAGCTCTTCTGTGACTTTGAAATAGTCATTCACCCCACAAATAAAAGTTAGAAGTTGTGTAGACTCAGGAACATCATTACTTTCTTCGAGTGCCAAGGAAAAATAGGAAAGTTTTTTTTTTTTTTTTGCAGAGTTTTGCAAATGCTGATGCAAACTCTCTCCCATTTCTTCAATCCTTCATGTAATTGTAGATCCTGAAAGACTCACCGTACTAAATAAATTGACCTTCTCTGGACACATCTCTTTGGCAACAGAAAGAAGACATTCTCCCCCCCCCCTTTTTTAATTAAAAATCATTTATCGTTTTTCATAATACATAAATACATATACTGTGCCAAGCACTTTCATATGTCTGCAGTTGTTATCATTCTCCAAATATCCGCTTTTCCAGTTGAGCCCTTTACTTTATAAATGATTATTGTTCTGTCATATCTTACACTGTCCGACCTCTCCCCCGCCTACTCCTTTGATGTCTGTCCTCCAGATAGGAGGTTATGTGTAGATCCTTGTAGTTGATTCCATCTCTCTACCCCACCTTCTCTCCACCCATTCAGTAGCTCCAATCTCACAGCTGGCCCCAAAGGGTTCATCCATCTTTGGTTCCCCATATCTCCAACTTCCCTCTCTACCACAGTACCTTCACCAATCCAGCTGGATTTGTAAGGTAGAGGTGGGACCATGATGGTTTGGGGGGAGGAACTAGAGGAAACTTGTATGCATCATCACTGCTGGGATGCACCTTGACTGGTCTGGGGGTGATCAATTACCCACCAGTGGGCCTTAGGTTCCCACGCTGCTGTCCCCCTCAATCATAATGATGTGATTCTTGTTCTTTGATGCTTGAGACCTATTCCCTTTGGCCCCTCTTGATCACACAGGCTGGTGTACTTCTTCCATGTGGGCTTTGCTGAAGAAGGCATTCTTTAACAAATCCTCTCTCCACGAATGGTCTGCCAGTGCATGTTATTAGCTTGGCAACTTGAAAACTTGCTTGCAGTGATGAAATATTTAGCTGCTTCTGCTTCACAAGAGTATTTTGCTGAGTTTTCAATGTAATTTTCAGTTTTAATATTTTATCTTTTCTCACCTCTCTGACCAATCATATTTATCTTTATGTTGAGTTTGATAGTGTCAAGGAAAATTGTATTCTTTGAACACAGGTACTATATTTTGGTATCAAACACACAGCTCTTTCTTTGTACTGCATGAAAAAGTAATCATATGTACACTGTTCTTTGAATACCCTACACTCCGAGACAATTTTTCTCTTTCTTAATATCATTGTTTCCTAGGGATTCCAAATTGCTATTAGCAAAATACATACATATATAGTTTTACTTTGTTTTCTGTTTATATATATCTACAAAACAAAATACCAGCAATAATTTTGCCCACAGAGAGACATATAGACTGCCCTGCCCATCAATGCAGTCTGATCATTGCCCATCAATGCAGTCTGATCAGTGTTCATCAATGCAGCCTTGCCAGTCCACATCATTTCAGCCTCACCAGAGCCCATATTGGTGAAAATCTGCTTTTACCTCAGGCTCACCGTGTTGCAGTGCAGGAAATGGCATGATTACAGAGCTGGTTCCTCCACCACCTTTCCAGTTCACACCACTCTATGCACTCTCACACTGCAGTCTGTGAACTCACACAGTAATCTCATCACATGGGTGAAAAGATCCATATTCTACTGCAGGAAAAAAGAAGGCACGTATGCGTTTTTTCCTTCTGAATCTAAGGTGAGTTCATCCAAACAAGCATATGGGTGAACTCACGCTGCTCTGAGATCACAACAGTGTGAATCAGAGCTTACACAGCACATAACATACAACACCTACACAACTGAATAGCAATCAGAACATAAATGTACTTATTGTTCATTAAATTGGGTTTCCTACTCCTCAGCTGTCTGCAGAGCCTGATTAAATTCTCACGGGGTCCTAGGCAGATCCTCATTTGGGGTCCCCATGACCGCTGACAATTTGCACCAGCATTGAGCGCTGACTATTTGGGTTATTGCTGTGATGCAACCCCCCTAGAAAGTACCCCCAACAAACTAACCAACTTTTAAAAAAGGCTCTCTTAACTTCAAAAAAAGAGACCTCCTAACTTCAGAAAAAAGTTGCCCCCCTTAACCACACACACTCAAAAAGCTCTACTAACTGTAAAATAGAAAAAAAAAAACAGGCCTCCTAACTTAAAAAAAAAAAAAAATCCTTACTTGTTCTTACCTTGGTCTTCAGGCAGCAGCAGGCACTGTACAGGAAAGCCCTTGACTGGTTTGATCTCACCTGAGACTGAAAGGAGGAGTTGACAGACAGGGAGAAGGAGGGGAGTCGGAGAGTGCAGTGCACATCCAAACATGCGCACTGCTGGCCTGGGAAGAGTAGGCAGTGGTGCCAAGAACACCCAGAGGCCAGATAAATATCCTTGTTGCGCTTCATGTGTTCCGCGGGCCATAGTTTGAGGACCTCTGGTCTTAAGGGCACAGATCACCCATATTTTGACCTTCATTTGGTTACTCTGGAAGTGAATGCTTCTGGGACAGAAAGAAAGCATTCTTTCTGTATTTGAGAAGGTGATTTACAGAGTAGAGAAAAAAATTTTTATTAAGAGAAGGGCTACTACAGACACTAGAGGGTAGGCTGGTGAGAATGCTGATGGGAGTCAAATGTCTGCATAAATAGGTACCCAAGAGAAGATTTTACATTAAAGTTGCTGGACATCTAAAAAATGAAATTGAAGTAATTAACATGTAAAAATATCAATATAGTGCTTATAGAAATAATATGCTGGGTTGTGTAGGATATCAAATAGGTAACATGAATTACTTGTATAAGATGACACTATTTGATTTTTCTTCAAAATAGCCTAATATTTTGAGTAGTCTTATTTAAAAAAAATCTTCATTTCTTGTATTCCACTTACATTTATTTTGATTAAAGAATTTAATATGAATGTTTTATTCTGACTTGGATAATTCTAGTATCCAGAATTTTGAAGTCCTAATATTTCTTTTAGTTCATATTACATCTTACTCATGCTAATTTGTGTCCTTGTACACTTGATATTTTTTGGAGGTCATGATTGATCTTAAATTATGAATCAACCTTGAAGTCTTACACGGAGGATATTTTCCTTCACAGAGAATTGGATGTAGTTTAGTATTTCAGTATTCGTGGGCTACAGTTGAATGGGTAGGAGTCTTAGAGGTATAGTAGGTTACTCACTAGACTGCTAACTGAAAAGTCAACTGTTCATCTCCACCAGCAGTTTCCCAAGAAAAAGTGAGGCTTTCCAGTAAAACTGTTACGGTCTCAGAAATCCACACGGCCAGTTCTGCTCTGTCCTAACGAACTCTTGAACATTTCACCTGGGTAATGTAAACTTTGTGTTAGATAGGGGAGGAAGTTGTGGTCTTTACATTCATAACTCCTTAATTTTCCTCCTCTCAGAAAGATAACCACTCCTACACATATCACTAGTGTCTTTCAGTCTATTAGTCCTCCTCTTCTGCTAAAGTGAACCATATGCTGTAATCTGGCACTAGTGGCTAGAAGATGAGTCTGTATCTAGGATCTGTCCTAGAAAACTTTCTGTGAGGATGGAAATATTCAATAATGCCCAGGAAAGCAGTCACTAGCCACAGCCCCATGGGATTGTTGTCACATGAAATGTGGGTGGCAAAATGCAAGAACTGAGTTTCAAATTTTGTTTAATATGAATGAATATAATGTGAGGAGAAATGTGTGACAACTGATGCTCACATGGGGCAATGCAGATCCACAGATCCACAAATGACTCCTTCTACATAAGTTTAAGTACCATTGCTCTACTTAACCCTACCTTTGAATTCTCTCTTTAGAAAGAGCATTTTCTTATCTTCCTTTCTATCTTCTGCACTGAAAATTGGACTTGCCTTTTATTAGCCTGCACTGACTCTTCTTCACCCCATCTACCTACATGTAACAGATGAGATGAACCCGAACCCTGGGAAAGATCACACTCATTCAAGCATTTTTTTCCTCCCCTGTCACATGTTGTGACCCCGTTTGCATTTGTATTTTCTCCCGTTCTCTTTTCATTATTTGCTTATATCTTCTCCCCTGCAATTTCCTGAGAATGAGAGGAGTATGGTTTTCTAAAAAACAAAAACATAACTCAATGCCACAGAGTGAATGTTGACCCATAGTCACCCTGTAGGACAAGAAAAGAAGTGCCCCTGCCCTAGCTCCAGAAAGTCCATGCAGGGTACAGAGGAAATCACTTAAGGAGTAGAAAGAAGTCTTCAGGGCTTGTCTTGAAATTGAATTTGTATAGCAAACTTAGATTTCTAAGCCAAAGGTGTGTATATTTGAATTGGCGAAAAAATACGTGTGGATGGAAATTATGGTGGGTTTAAAGTATCTCCCAAAGCACACGCTCCATGCCTAATCTTTGCCATTGACTCAATCCTGGCTCACAGTGGTTCCCTATATAGGATTTATATATTAAATTTTTTACAGGGGAAGGCAACTTTATCTTTTCCCCATGGAAGTAACTGATGTATTTGAACTGTCAGTATCACAATTCAGATGCATCAATTTTTAAAATCTCTCTCTTCTTAAGTTTTTTGACATGTAATATTTAATATATGTTATATCTTTGTACGAGCATAAAAATATTCATCTTTTGGGGCATCACTGCCCTCTGATGGTGGGAGTAGGAGACCCAGCCTTTGCTCCTGTGGAGCCGCTGCTGGAATTGAACCTCCATCCCAGTGGGCCGCAGTCCTGCGCACAACCACTATGCCACCGGGGCTCATCCCCAAAAATATTCATATTTTTACACTTCATCTTTTACAATTTTATTGGCACTTCTTCCACATATCATAGTTTAATCATATCACGAAGAGTTGTACAATCATTATCACAGTCAATTTTAGAACATTTCCTTCTTCATGATATTCATTATTAGAGTATTTTTTTAATGGTGGCAAACATACACAACAAAACATTCTCCAATTCAGCAACTTCTACACATATAATTTATTGATTATACTCTGTTGTGCTACCATGATTGATATCCTTTTCCAAATTATTCTACCAGCATAGCATAAACTCAATGCCCCCTAAGAAAATACTCTCCCTTCTTCACCATGGTATAATCATTGTAACTTTGGTTCATTTTTAAAAATAGTTTTCTTAATATAAAATTCACATATTACACACTTCCTTAATTAAATCACTTTTTTCTCTTTTTTATTAAATCATTTTATTGGGGGCTCATACACTCATCACTGTCCACATTTACATCCATTGCGTCAAGCAATTGCATATATTTGTTTCCCTCATCATTCTCAAAACACTTGCTTTCTACATGGGCCCCTGGTATCCACTCTTCATTTCCCCCTTCTTCCTCCCTTCCCCACCCCCCATGAGCCCTTGATAATTTACAAATTATTATTATTTTGTCATATCTTACACCGTCTATGTGGCAGTCATGTACTCTTATGTCAGTTTCATGATTTGGCATGTAGGGTTGGAGTCTAGCCTGTCAATCTGGAGATAGCCAATGAGACCTTGTTGTGGGCATGGCTTTCCCCTGAGAATTCTGAGACATCTCATGGAATTTCCCCCTTAGAGATGAAAGACTCACAGCTCAGTCTCTTGGACATGGTCTACTGACAAGACAACATGGAAGTGTGCTGATAGATCCTGAATCCTGGAAACTGGAGGAGCCGGAGGAGAAGCCACATGGCCTTACTCTGATAGAACCAGATCTCTAAAGCTGGGAAAGCCACATAGAGACTCCAACCAGTGCTGAGATGCTTCTGCCACCATGGATACACAAGGCTCTGCACCTAGTGGCCTGTGATTATCCTGGCGTCATTGCATGTACCTCATGAATCTGAGGAAGACTTTATAGACTGGCATTGACATATGGGCTAATATCAGACTTATGGGCTTGGACTGGGCTGGGTTGGGATGCTTTCTCAATGATCCATTCCTCTTGTATATAAACCTCTCCCTTATATCCATATGCGAGTTTACGAATTTGTCTCTCTAGTCTACCCTGACTAACACAGTCTGACATCTTCCTTTACCCACTTCTCCACTGTCGAGGTTCCTCAGGGAGGAGGTTATATATAGATCTTTGCGTTCTGTTCTCCTTTTCTATCCCACCTTTTCTCCATCCTCCCATTCTTACCCTCCTCACACTCCTGAGGGATTCTTCTGTCTTGGATTCCCTGTGTTAACTCTTTTTAAAAAGAGTTGTATCTACATGATTACAATCAGTTTTAGTGCTCCCCTCTTCCCACATTCATTGTTTTAATCCCCAATTTCCCTCCCCATCTCCCTGATAAACCATTACATCAGTTATTGTCTCTATGCCTCTACTCCTGTGCTTCAGAAACTGGAAATGTTAACTGAAAAAATAAAAACAACATGAAACAGAAGTTAGAAAATGATAATAATACAAAAATAAAAATAAAGAGTTAAAAAAAAGAATACCAAAAATATTTTTAAAAGCCAGAGAAGAAATTTCTGCCCTGGAACAAATGAGAAATAGTTGCGCTTAGAGCAAATTCAGGTTGGGTCTAGGAAGTCAACTAACCAAATATCACATTATAGTATAATTCAACCCACCATTATCAAGTTTATAAAAGTCTCTGTCTGCTAGTAAAGCTTTTCATGGCCACAAGGGATCTGCCAGAGGCTTAATGTGACTAGCGACTCTGAAAGTGGATTTTGGGCTCCTACTGTCCTTGTTAACTTTCTACAAATTGGGATACAATTTAAGCTCTGATGACACTCCTTGCATCATATTTGGATTTTCTTCTCATCATTTTAGGGTTACACAAGCTGGTGTGCTTCTTTGATGGGAACTTAGCTGACTCCTCACTTTGATAACTGTTGGTTTGAATGCAAAGCTTTAAAACTTCAGACACTATTCCAATTGATAGTCAGGCACCATGTGCTTTCTTCACCACACTTTCCTGTAGAATGCTTGTCTTCAGTGACCATTCCATGAGTGTGAGTATCGAGCAGGGCTACGGTATAAAAATGCTCATCGGTTGGTGCTATAATTAAGTGGAATCCCAGTGTCTTCCTACTGGTCCATGAATTATGATCAACTCTGTTTTACTTTAGAAGTTAGCATATTATGATCAAAACAAGATCAAATTCAACATGAACAAAAGCTAAAGAAAACAATAAAAAGCAAAATTTGAAATGGAAAAAAACTAAAAACTCAGACAAAACAATAAAAAAGTAAAAACATTGTCAACAATGCATTGATAACATCAGTAATTTATCCAATGTCATAGAATTCAAGGCACTGTTGATATGAGGAGTTGATGGAACTATAGTTCAGCTGTGAACAGAAATCCATGAATTGTTGTTTTTATGCAGATCTATTTCCCAATTGATTGAACTCTATTTACAATGAGCTTGGGGGCTGGTGCTAGGGTAAAATTAACTGTAACATTTCTTACAAAGGCAGATATTTCCTATCAGATTAATACTTGAAATCTTAATGCAAAGGCAGCAATGAGATACTAACTATGTGGTAGCTCTGGATGCCCGCCAGTTAGATGCCCACTGACCCCGGGGTCCCACCCACAGGTCAATGACTGCCATTTTCACAGTCTTGGGTGGCCATCTTTTGCTTCCTCTCTCATCAGGGAGTTTCAATCCTAAGTCCAAGGGGTACAGGTTGATCCTCTTTATTCAGTGTTTAACTTTCACATGCGTATGAGCTAGTAATTACCATTTCTAAAAAAATTTTTTTAAAGTACAAAATGAAAAAAATGTTGGACTAAGTCTTAATTTTTGTTTCTTTCTTTACTGACACTTTATTTCTGTTATGCATATGTGTATACGGCACTAGATGAGGCCACAGAATATGTTTCTCACTGTGGATCATAATCGAATGTGTTTGAAAGCCTCTGGTATACTTAACATTATGCAGTGAAACATATCTGTATGAGACATATTTGTATGAACGATACTTTTA